>JARJDX010090771.1:0-24742 GCA_030264735.1 Gymnusa sp. GC000175
ACGCTTAGAGACGGAGTTGCACAACACCTAGTAGCAGTTGGTGGTCGCTGTAGATATCGGCGCTGCGGAGAGTTTTCGGTTTGCGCAAGGAGCCAAGGAATTGTCTGCTAATCAGGACGTGGTCGATCTGATTTCGAATGACTCCGTCCGCAGACTACCAGGTGTATTTATGGATGTCCTTGTGGGGAAACCTGGTACCGCCAACGAAAAGATGGTGCGCTGAGCGGAAGTCCAGGAGGCGATTTCCATTGCCATTGCTCTCGGCGTGTAATCTGTGGCGGCCCACAATCGCCCTACTTTGTCGGGAGAATATGAGGCATGCTTTCAGCTGGTCGTAGAATATGTCCTTCCGCTCGTCGTCTTCCTGCTTGGTGGGGGCGTAGCATTGGATGATGGTGATTTCGAGTGGAGCCGGACTGAGATAATCCTGTCAGAGATCGGTTTAAACTCCAGTTGTGCATTTTTCGCAGCTAGGGATAGTATAATCCCGACTCCATTTTTGCGGTGGGTGTCATTGCCTCTGTACACAACGTACTCACCGGTCTGTGTCCGGAAGTCACCTTGACCTGTCCATCTCATTTCAAAGAGGCCGATAATCCCGAGGCGGTATCGTCGCATCTCAGAGCAGACTAGGCTGGGCAGCCTAGACGTCTCGGAGAGGGTTCGCACGTTTCGAGTACCTATTCGGGTTTGAGTTTGGAAGCCAAAAATTGTTGCCGTTAAGTCCTGTCTGTTTATATCTCTGTGTTCCGTTTCGTTCATGTTTTAAGTTTTACTTTGTGGCTTATCAGGCCAACGAAAAACCCCCAGTTACGATGGGGGGCCGTAGGGTACGGGATTTGGGTTCTCAAACAGACCCTGTTTATCGTTTATATAGCGAGCCGCTTGCTTCAAGTAAGACGCCCGCTCCCAGCCGCACCTCACATTGTAAACAGACGCTGGGTGGTGGCTGTTGACTCTAAGTGTAAGAAGAAATATACCGCATGGTAAAAAAATCCATACAAGAGGCTGATAAGATAAGAAATAGAAGAATACAAAAATAACCAAACATACAAAACCCAATTTGGTGGACAAATGAATAGGAAGAACTTGTGAAAAATAAAAAAAGCATATAAAAGTTGGCTAGGCATATACATATATTTCATGGCTAAAAACCTTCTCTGGTCCGGGGTTGGATGAGAAATCATGTAACTCCAGTGGTTCGGAATCGACGCTAAACTGTAAGTGCACCTGTAATGTAAGTTGCCAACATTACAGGCAGATAAGAGGCGATGCGCCAGTACTGGCGTCACATAAGCTGAATTTCACTTGCTGAATATTTTGCTTCTCATCATTCAGCCTCGAATATACGAAAAATGCAAGAGTCAGGTTAGCCATTCTTAGTTGAAGTTTCGAAATGCGATAAGCCATTTTTTGCTTAACATCTTCACGCACAGATGCAAGGACGTTAACGTCGATCTATGGATATATTCTACAAAAAAAGTAATTGATTGTATACCACATAAAAAAATTGCTAAGACGCATTACAAGCATCATCACCCAGCTGTACTTAAACCAAACAATGAAGATCAGAATTGAGTGCGCTCCATTGGGAGAAGTAGCAATGAAAAATAGTGCCAGACTTGGCAATGTTTTATCGCCACTCCTCTTCAATATCTGCTTTGAGACTGTGTTCACGGAAGCGCTCTAAGAAGTAAGATACGATCAATAGGACTCTAAGCCAAACATATTATAGACGTCTACAAAACCTTCAAAACATCATGGATCTCATCATCAAACATAACTCACCATACGGTCTGTATAATAAAGTCCCAAAAAGAAATAAAGTAATCGTGTTCGTAGAACAAGAATTGTACCTAATAATTCTCGAGATCTTTGTTAACGAGAAAAGCGACCCAAAAAAGAAATACTTGCACGAATCGAACATAAAAACCCTCTTTGCCAATAAGGATATTAGCCTGCAACCTTGTATCCGTATGATGCGTAGTTTTATCTTTTCTATTCTCATGAATAGTGTAGAAACTTAGTCCTGCACTAGTCAGGTACATCGACGTTTTTGAAAGGCATAAATTTATCCTACATACATTTTGGATGAAAACAAAGACCAATAAAGAGGTACTCAGTCCAATAGACAAAAATATTGAGCTGTTGTTAATTATCATATATGGCAGGGGTGGCCAATTTTTGTGTACATAAGATCTACTTTTTATCCTAAAAATATGTCGCGATCGACTTGCCATAGGCGTAGTCTAAGTGGGGTGGATTCAGGAAGACTACTATATTTATATACCTGTGTACGTCCAGGCGAATTTAAACGTTCGCTTACAAGTGAAACATATTAGGTCTTAACTAATTTGTTTCACTTGTTACCCGACGGGTTGTTATCAGTCAAGAGTGGAGATCAACCAAAATTACTTTGCGATCGACCGGCCTATCGCGATCGACTTGTTGGCCACTCCTGGAATATAGCATATAACATAACAACGGATCGCTGAAGAGTGGTGATTCCTTGTTGAATTGCCAACCTCCGAAGGAAGGCGTTATAAAAAAAGAAGCAAAAGTGGCATATTAATATAAATTTTCTTACATTCGGGTCGCGTATTTTTTATTGGTTATTGCCATTGCAGGGAGCATTCTCAAGGCGGAAAATTCCGATGACTGATGTTCGAGTTCCTATATAGGATTTAGGTTAAGGGGATTATTATGAATCCGGATACCCTAGCAAATTTTGTGCTTCTTATAATAAGGCATTACTGATAATGACTTCACATTAGTGAAATCAATTTGATGACCTGTCTCGAAGGAATGTTCGGCCAGAGCTGAGCCTCCTATAATTTTAAGACGTACCGGCCGTTAATGCTCAATTATGCGTGTTCTAATTTGCCGTTTGGTTTTGCCAAAATAGTTCAAATTGTAATTAAGACAACTGACTTGATAAATTCCCGGATTTGAAAAAAGAATTTTGTCCTTCACACTGTTTGTTAAGTTATTAATTTTGGAGCCCGATTTGAAAATAGTCTTTACATTGTATTTGTGTAAACTTCGTCCGATTTTGTCTGTGCAGTTTTCTACTTATGGAAAAAAACGCCAAATAAACAAGGTGGTCCAATTTTTCTCGCGGTAGTCGAGAATCTTATTTCTGACGTGATTTAGTTCTGAAGACAACGATTCCTTTTGAGATATTGAATGGGATCTATATACTAGAAAATTTATGACTTATAATTTTTGGGAAGGATGATGGTGTGAGTTCCCATTTAAGTGACAATCTGTGTAGGTGGGTTTCCTGTAAACTGTATGACCTGGCTTACCACCCGGGCGTTTTGAAACCAAAACATCTAAGAAGGGCAATTGGCCATTATTCTCTATTTTTATAGTGAATCTAATACTATTATGGTGACTGTTTGGATGACTTAAGAAATCCTTTAAAGCTGATTCGCCGTGTAGCCAAATCACAAAGCCGTCGTCCCATGGCATGGCATATTAGTACCTGATAAGATACAGAAACGTAGAAGCCAGTATTACTAACTTAAGAAAGTGGTAAAATTGTGTTTCCAATAACTTATTTAGAGCTGCGATATCTCTCTCTCTCTATATATATCCGGCTTTTGGTATCCTGTCCTGGAGTTCTGCATTCGTCCTTATGCGATATTGCTCTGGGTTTGGATTCTTGACGGGGCCAAATATTCTTCTTAGAATCTTCCTTTCAGCCCGCTTTAGTAGAAGCTCGTTGCGTTTTGCAAGGGTCCAAGTCTTACAGCCATAGCAGATGATCGGTTTGATTACAGCCTAGTACACCCTCAGCTTTGACATTCTCGACACCGTTTTGGATTGCATGAGGGTTCGCATGACAAAGAAACACCTATTGTGACTGTGTATTCGTGCTTTAATCTCTTCGTTGCTGTCTGAGCATATCGTGGCTCCAAGGTACTTAAACTCTCTAACGCATTCGAAGTTATAGGTGTCCATCGTTATATTCTGGTCGATTCTGTCCCTGATTAGTTGTCGGGTAATGTGGATGTATTTGGTTTTTTTCTCGTTGATATTGAGGCACATTTTCTTACATTCCTTCTCGATTTTCTGGAAGCTTTCCTTGACTCCGACAGTGTTTCTTCCGACCGCGTCAATGGTTTGCGAAGACCAGGATCATCTGTGGCTGCGATATCAAAAGTGCCAATCGCCATCTAATTGCTAAACTTCTTAGAGAAGACGGCAAATTTTCGTGATTACTATACTTTCTTTTTCTTCATAAACGAAAGTTATATATTTGTTATAATTAACGGATTTTTCTTCTATTTTTCTTCTTCTTTAATTGCAACAAATATATTACTTTTATTTACAAAGTAAACGATAGTATAGTAATTTCGACAATTTTTGAAATCAAAATTATTCTTTATGGTTTGATATAAAAATAATATGTTTATATTAATAACTTTTAAGAGTAAGTTTAGTGAACATTATTTGGTTTATTTCGGGATATCTATATAATATCTTTAGATAAATGCTTTTGCCTAAGCCTAAGAAATCAATTTTTTTGGTTTACGATTCTTAGCTGTAGGTATAAATAATTTTGGTTTTATTATAGTAATAAAGTTTCGAAACAAAATATATAAATTAGAGTATGTTCTGCCAGTTAATGTTTTATATCTTATGCAATATGGCTTTTGATGACACTGGCTTAATATTAAAGGTGCTTAATCTAAAATAAAAACAAAATATATATTTTGATTACAATACACCATCTTTTTTTATATATATATGTGCAGAATTTAAAAGACAAATGCAAATCTAAATAATTAATTTGGAGTAGAACAATTTTTTCTTTTTAATAGTAAAATATTTTTACTTTTTATTATTAAATTGTTAATAATTAAGTACGCACATATCGTAGTGTGAGTGCAGACAGCTTCATCTTTGCTATTTATATAGAAGTAAAAATTCTGACCTTGATTTTAAATAATAGAGGGGCCTATTTTTTTAATGTTACTATTTTTAATGAGCTATTTATGAGTAAAATATATTTCGTTATTATTTTGGTTTAAATTAAAAGTATTGCCACATTGAATAACGATGAACGTAGAAGCTTGCCATAGGCCTAGCCGTGCTGAGCACCAAGTGGCAAATCCACATCATCATTTGTGAGTGCTATAAAATTTCTTTATGCATCCGTTACACCGCATCATTCTAATATATTTTGTATAGACCCTCTATTAAAATTTTTGTATATTTAGTTCCTATGTTTATTGGTATTTTCTTAGAAATTCCAACTCTATCTCATAGTATATTTTGTTTTGGCTGCTCTTCATCTTTTATTTATCCTTGCCTTATATCAAAAGCTTTACGCATAGAAAAAATTATTGCAAATTTGATTGCATACTTTTTGAGTAAACTGCAAAAATTATTCTCGTTACTTCACGTTAACTATATTACATTTTTTATATTTTAGTCATTTCTTGTGAAGGGAATATCAAAATATACAGTTGAAAAGAGGAAGTCGAAAATTTTCGTGAATTATTTTTACATTTTACCTTTAAATATTTAAGAATGATATAATAATAATAATTATATTTATTGAACATTTTTTTATACAATATTAACAAATTTTTATAATTGCATTAAATTACTATTTTTTTTTTTCGTTCATTTGGCCATTTACCGTGGTCTTTCAGCTAAAGAATGATATATTTTATTAACTTAATTGTTATATTTCACAGTCTACACGTTTAAAATTTTGTAATTTTAATGGGTATATTATTTAAGCATAAAACACACCCAAAATATTTTTTTGTAATCAGCAAAGCACGTTTAAAAAGCTATTATATATGAAATATAATTTATAAATGCTTTGCTTAAAGCAAAAAATTTAAATTAAAATATAAAGCAGGCTCAAATTATATTCCACATTAAAATTATTTATTTTATTTTTGTTAAAAAACAACATTTTAAAAACGTATATTAATTAATTATTTTTTAAAATAAATTTCAGCTTTATATGTTTCATTGTAATAATTTTATATTTTAAATAAAATTTATAAAACCTATGGAAATTTAAAAATCAAGATAATTTTTATAAATATACTTTCCATATTATTTTAATAAAGTGGTTAAAATTATTGGGTGGGATTAGCAAATTAACATAGTCAGTTTCATGAAATTTAAGCAAACCTAAATGAACTTACATGATAGTTTAAAACTTACAAAGCTGCTTGGAGCAGTGCTTATAAAGTCAATATTAAACACGTAATTTGCGAAATCAGTAATTATTGTTGAAAGCAAGGTGAGAAAGCCACTTCAATTACTTTAGTTACCTGCCACAATTTGCAATTTAAAACATGCAATGTGCCATAAAAAAGAAATTAATATCCTTTTTTAAATTTTTATTTGGTATACATAATTACTTTCCATCACACATACCACCGGAATAATCGGTATAAAAACAGCACAGGACAAACATGGACATGGAAACAACTGAAAGATGCCCTCATTCGGAGGTGTATGCCAGCAGACAGAATAGAATATTCAATTGATAAAATAAAATGAAACAAGGTACTCTCTACTGTGGCATATTTGAGTCTTTAGTTATTATCAAATCAAGTTTTCTTTATATACTTTATTTTTTTTAGTGCTCTTATTTCTTCCATATTATTTTATTGGAATTGCTTACTCGTCTGTTGAGTAATCCTTTTATTATTTGTGCTCTTTTTAAATAGTTGTATTTTATTATGTTTCTATGTCTCTTTTACTTTGATTTTAAGTAAAAGAAAGTCTAGTAATCGTGAAAATTTTTAAAATTGGGATTTTTGCTTAAATATTTGTTTTCGCCTCATTTCGAAAAGGTTGTTTTTAAAGTGGTGTTTATCTCAAATCCACCAATCGGAAGTGGTAGTTTATTGGTTAAGTTTTTTTGTTTTTTTTTTAAATATTTTAAAAACTATCAAGTTTATGCAAAAAAACATAACAGTATAAAAGTGTTTAGAATTAAATTAGCAACAAATGTTTTTTTTATAATTTTTTCAAAATTAAACATTTTAGGAATCCATCCTTGTTCGTTGTTAAAGAACGTTATATTGAATTTATTCCCATTAAGTAGGTGACACATACTGTCTTTATAATCAGGTGACAATTATGAAATAGGTTATAGGTCATTTAAAAATTACAGATGTCACTATCTGAGTTATTGCCCACCTACATTTCATACCAAAATGAAGTTGCAGAAATATACTGCTAACCTAATTGGCTGATAGGTAATGAAATATAGTTGTGTTTCTAATAAAAGAAATTCGTGTGATGGCTACACCTCCATTTTTTATATTATTAAAAATCTTGCAGTTTTAGAATCATAACTTATAATTAGTTTAACTAGGATTTGACTTTTGGTTGATTATTTAACTTAAATAATGTTTTTTAATGAAATAAAAGTTTGGTTCATTTGAAAAATTTTCCTCTTTTTTTTATTTAGGTTTCGTCCTGTTTTTCATCATGCTTGCCTTTTTAGGGCGTTTCTGTTATTGTTGAGATCCAACTTTCCATTCATCACTTTTACAGTCTTCTTGCGCACCCAACATTACTGGGGTAACCAGCGTGCAGACGAACTTGCCAAGAAAGGCAGAAAGATAACGTTCTTTGGACCTGGACCATGCTGCGGCCTCTCAAAGGACGCTGCTAAATATTCCCTTAAAAATAACAAATGGGAAAAATGGCTTAAAACACAGATGCAACAAACTAAGAAGTTCCTAGGGGACAAACCATTCTATAAAATTGCGAAACTGCTGAGACAAAGTAGGACACACATCAAAGCTATAACAGAACTTATAACCAGACATTGACTCTTAAAACATAAACACACAACTTCACAGTATGGGACTAAAATGGGAACAAACGTGTAGGAGATGCTGGGTGGGTGACGAAACTACTCTCCACATTATACAAAAAATGCGAGGCCTACGACTCGGTAAGAAAACCCATTCTTGGTGAAGAGAATTTACCACAAATAAGGTAAATAGCACTTCCCTGATAAAGATATTGTCCTTTATGGAAGAAACAGGACTTCCCAGCGAGTAGGTGCAACACAAGGGCCCAATACCAATCCAATAGTCGCAGTGCGTGGGCAGAAGAGGAACCAATTCAGTTGATAGTAATTATAAGAAATAAAAGAAATGTGGCATCAAGACAAAGTGACCATAGTACCCATAGTAATATCAAGAGTCATACCAAAAAGGTTACATGAAAGCATACACACCTTGCAACTTTATTCAACCACATACGTACAACTGCAGAAGTCAATCATCATAGATACTTGTTCTTAAACCAGAAAATTTTTAAATTGCAATTAATAATACACAAAATAGATTCTGTGCTTGACCCAACGCCCGCACAGCTTTCTAAATGCACCAGATTTTACATCCGAGACAAAATAGAGATAATAATAATAATAATAATAATAATAACAATAATAGCAGCACAAGATCAAGCACTTAATACAAGATACCTACAAAAGAACATCTTAAAACAACCAATAGATAGCAAATGTAGACTATGCGGTACAAGGAAGAACATAAGTCATATAATTGCGGGATGTAGTATACTTGCACCATCTGAATACACACAGAGACACAACAAAGTTGCTAGCTATGTCCACTGGATAATGTGTAGACAGTATGGGGTACCAGTGGCTGATAAATACTATGAACATCAGCCAGAAAAGGTAGTCAACATCAACGACATCACCATCATGTGCAATGTTCCAAAACCAATAGACAGAACCATTTTAGCCAATCGATCAGACATAGTGGTACATAATAAAGAAGACAGAACCTGCATGCTGATTGATGTAACTATTCCAGATGATTAATTGAAAAAGTGAGAAAATCTATCAATACAAAAACCTGGAGATATAGATCAGTAGGATGTGGAACTGTAAAACAAGGACAGTGCCAATAATAGTAGGACCAATGGGAACAATAAGTAAAGGACTGGATAAAAATCTCACCATGCTTCCTGGTCACCCGTTAACTAGGAAAGTGTAAAAGATCGCACTTATGGGCACCGCTCATATACTCTGGAAGGTTCTAGAGTAAATCACTATGAACTCTTGTTGAGATTTAGATATACCCAAATACTGTTATGAAGTGAAGAAGATGAAGATAAACATCTCACCATGCTTCCTGGTCACTCGTTAACTAAGGAAGTGCAGAAGATCGCACTTATGGGCACCGCTTATATACTCTGAAGTAAATCACTATGAACTCTTGTTGAGATCTAGATATACCCAAATACTGTTATAAGGTGAAGAGGATGAAGATGATAATAATAACAATAACAATAATTGGCCAGGAAATTTGGAGAAATTGAGACCAATACACCATACTATAAATATACGCCAGAAAGGGTGTTGGAGGAAAAGGAATACAACCTATATTTTGACAGAGGTATAATAACAGGGAGAACTATAAATTGTAACAGACCAGAAATTACATTTTTTAATAAAAACCAAAAGGAAACATACCTTATAAATATAGCTGTCCCTAATTTCCATAACATACACAAAACCTATGATAAAAAGATACCTAAATCCACTGGACTGGCGATAGAAGTTGAAAAGTTATGGAAAATGAAACAAGTGAGAGTGATACCAATAATATTATCTTGCACTGGTATAATTCACAAAAATCTGCTTAAGGGGCCAGAAAAGATAGGATTGAATAAAAATATTTACGACGTTCTACAAAAATCTATAATCCTGAACACTGATTACGTCAGCAGAAGATGAGGTCTAAGAAATCAACCCCCTACAGCCTTGGCAAAACCCGGCAGTAGGAGGACTGCAACCGGAGATTTCCTACCAAAATTAAAAAAAAAAAAAAAAAAAAAAATAATAATAATAATAATAATAATAATAGGCGTTTCTGTTAATATCAAGACCCAACTTTCCATCCATTTCTTTTGCGGTCTTCTGGGATCTCTTTTACCTGCCGGTCTTAGATCGCTTACTATTTTGCTGAGTCTTTCGATAGGGTCGTCCTATTCTCTGCATCTTTTCCTTACAAACTTCATCACATCTGTAATTCTACATTCCTTTCTTACTTCTTCATTTCTTGTTCTATATCTACGAGATTTTCCTAGTACCGTTCTGAATTTGTTCTTAATACTTGTTTTGTTTAACTGGTGTTGGCGCGATTTTTTGCTGCGTAAGTCATTTCTGGTCTCACGGTCGTTCTATAGATCTTCATTTTACTATCTGTATTTGGATATTTATTCGTCCAGGTTATATCTCTTGACTATTAAGAAGCGCATGCTTCTTTCATAGCTTGTCGTATGACCTAATTGTAATTGTTTCGCTCGGCTGTTATCTCAACTCTCAAATATGTAGAGTTATCACCCGCTCTATTTTTTTTTACCTCCAGCTTGCATCTTATAAGTTGTTTGGACAGCACCATTGCTTTGGACTTTTCAGTAGAGATCTCCGTACTGTATATTTTGACCGTGTTTGTGAACCTGTACAATTGTCTCTGGAAGTCTTCTAAATTAGTGATTATTACCGCATTGTCTTCGTAACAAATATTGTTATATTATTTCTGCCTAAACCTAATGTTGTTCTTTACGTTGTTGATTGATTTTTCCATGATTAAATGGAAGAGCCACAGAGTTAGGGAGTTTTCTTGTCTTATCGCGCTGGTACATTTAGTTTCTTCTGTCAATCCTGACCATGGATTTTTGTAGTGGTGTTTACGATTATTTCTTCTATGGTTCTTCTTAGTTTCGATGGAATATTTTTGTCTTACAATATCTGGTTTGATACAATTGAGTACATTCTTCAAGTCAACAAAGCACTATGATCTGGTACGTTAAATAGGTCGCTTTTTCAACTATTTGGCGAACAATGAATATAACATTTGTATTAGAGCGATTTAAGCGCAAGCCCCGTTTCTTTTAAGCTTAAAAATGGTCTTAATCTTTCTAGGATTACTTTTGTAAACAATTTTTCTACGGTCTTTAGTGGTGTTATGTCTCCATAATTATTAAAGTTTGTTTTTCTCCCTCTTTTTAAATATTGGTATAGTTATGGTGGTTTTCCATGTAGTTAAACAATTTTCTCAGCTCCACAGTTACGTTTTGTCTGACGTTCTTTAGCATCTCGTTTCTTACTATAGCATGACCAGGGGATTTTCTATTCTATAGTGATTTTACTACTTTGTGTATTATAATGGAATAATATTTTTCTTAAGTAAATTTTTTTTATTATGGGTGTTAACCCCTTTGCATAAATAAGCGTTTTGATTGCTTTTTATTGCTTTATATTAAATAATTTTAATAAATGCTTAAAAATAATCTACCATGGCATGCAACCAATGTAACGATTACTGATAACATAATTATTGTATACACACTCGTAGTCATATTTATGTGTAAATTAATACTACCCTTAATTATTACCATAAATAAATTTATAAGAATTAAATTTTTATCCATAAATAATTATATGTAACATTGTTTAGTCTCAGTGGCTTAGTGTTCTAATACGAAATGCGTCGTTATTGTTCCGATTAAGTGAAGAAATAGAGAAAAAGCACCTACATTTCGTTTGTCTTCATCAAGACAATGTACGTGTGTACACTTTTGTGCAGTTTCGATGACGAAAGAAAATGAATTACTCTTTTAGCAGCCACCGTATTTACCAGATTTGCCCACCAGCCTACCCTCGACTTTTTCTGTCTCCAAATATAAGAAATGGGTCGTTGGAAAAATATTTACCTCAGCGTGGTTACCAAAACAGATGCCTATTTTAAGCGGCTTTTGAAATCTTACTTTTTGGACGACTTGAGAAAGTTAAAGTAACGCTGAGCGAAGTATATCAAGTTTGATATTTTTCAACATCTTTTTAGTTGAAAGGAGAAAATATTGAAAAATAAAAATTAATCAACTTAAAATATTGTGTTTCTTCACTGTCTTGTAAAGACTTATTGACCTACTCTTGCATTAAAGAATAAAAATTATGTTATAGAGTAAAAAAAAATGTTGCACCTTATTTATGGGCATATATCATAAAAGCCTCCCAAGTGCGTCCAAAAGAGTTCTAGAAGGGATATTAAAACAAAAAGATTTTCAAACTCCTAAACAGGTAACATGATAAGATAAGCAGAGGCTAAGGTGCAATTGTCTGACTGACGGGTGGGCCATTGAAAGGAAGAAATATAAAACAAATTTACATTATCAGCATAATAAACTGGATGTATTAATTTATTATTTATTGGTAATCATAAACCCCATATTACTTCAACGGAGAACCCCATAATGATTTAACGGAAAACTCAAAAAGGATAGGATTAATGGCACCCACTCCTACAAACGGAGCAAAAAGTTTTGACCCCGGATATTGAAGACCCATATTATATATGTATGAGGTAGGACCTAGTATACATTAACAATGTACTAACCTAAAACCAAATAGTATAAAAAAAAATTATAAATTTTAAATAAAAACAAATTTTTGAAAAAAGTTGGCAACCCTAACATTTTTTTCTGAAAAAGTTGGCAACGCTAATATATTTAGTAAGAAAAAAGGTTGGTAACTCTGGTATGTTTATAAATAATAATGCAAAAAGTTCTTTTTTTTGTTCTGTGGTGGTATTAGTGTTTCATTAGGTTTTATGATATTTTTACTTTCTCAAAAAATAGAAAGTATAGTAATCGTGCGAAAAAAAATTGAGATTTCTTGAGATATCGACGTTTTGAGGTCCTCTGAACCAGAATTGACCATTTTTGTCATAATGCCCGTGTGTATGTGGGTGTGTGGATTGTCATTTTCTTGTGTCCTCTTTACAGGCTAAACGAAAACTCCAAACAACATGAAAATTCATATCTAGGATTCTTTTTACAAGATCTGGAACTGTATAGTTTTTTAGTAAAATCGGTGAAGCAGAAGTGTAAATTTTACTTGTACCATTTTTAAGTTTCTTGCATTTATTTTTTAGTAAATAATTACTTCGAAAAAGTTTATAAAAATAAAGATGCTGAAAATTGTAATAGCAACAATTTTTATTTAAGACGTTCTTTTATTGGGTTTCGAGAAAGTCGAGTGGAGAACATTCCAAATTTTTTTTTAATTTAAAGATTAAAATTTACAATAAAAAATATCGCCTCAATCAATTCGCTTGTTTGAAAAGACATTTAATAAATTTCTAGTAAAATTTAGGTAAAAAAATATGTGACTTGCTTTGTAGAACAGTTTCTGAAAATAATTATTTTTAAGAGCTGTATAAATTAATATCTTTTGTGGAAAAGTGATGGATACAGATATAATTGGGGGGTTAAGACGTGTGGTGCATAGTACGATGCGATGTAACGGGTACATAAAGAAATGCACAGTACATACCAATGATAAATGTGGATTTGCCGCACGGCCAGGCCTATAAGTAAATTATTGACAAAATCTCCAAAACTCCTTTGTCGAAAAAACTTGCACATTCTATTATTAATATACTGTAAAATTTTGAAAAATAATAGCACCTCTGTTTTTTGAGATACAAGCCATCAAACTTAGGGATCAGAACTTTTTATTTCGATAGTAGATTTTACACCAAAAACAAAAGGCAGAAAGTTCCCTAGAAATTTGTTAGAGAGATAGTTCCTAAAGATATAAAAATATTTTATTTAAATACGAAAAAATTTCTCTTAACTAGTGGCAGCCTGAATAAATACTTAAGTCGTTGAACTTAAAAGCAACAGAAAAGAATTTTTTTATTATTTTTTATTGCCACTTTAGCTTTTTGCTATTAGCTTATTAATGTATCATTTTTATAACAAATCAATGCACATTCTTAAAAAGTGGCAAAAACACACAACTGCTCTTGCACCGGGATTTGAACCCGAGACCCTGGCATTTTTAACCACTCATTAATTTAAATATTCTTTAATCCTGTTTTTCGTTTCCATATTAAAATCGATATAAATAATTAAAAAAAAGTTTTCATCTGAATGAAAGCTATTATAAAATGAGACGTCTTAAATATTATAACATCCCACAATAATTTATTTGTTGCGAAGCTTTTAATCCACTTAGAGTTTCAGCTGCAGACAAGAAATTTAAGTCATTTGCAAAACTTTATCCATGGAGAGTTTATCTAATATATGTTTTGTCCAAACAACATGGAAATGATAATTTTCACTCGCGAGCACATAAAATTGGTGTTCATCCCCAACAATACTTGACGTAAAACAATTTCTAGCGCTCAAACAAGTCCCATTTACTTATAAATGTAAAATTTGTGAGTATAAAACTTATCATCACTTGTTTACATGGATTATAACTAAACGCAAAAACTTTTACAAGTACTCTGATAGAAAACATTTATGCAGACAGACACTTTAAATAGGCTTAAGTATTAAAAACTAAATTGTTAAGAACTTATCTTCTAGATTGGGTAATATATTTTTTATGGGGTTGAAGAGCTATAAATAATGGTAAAGCCATTTTGCACAGAGCTCTCAACAAAGAGAAACTAATAAAGCTGTTGATGGTCGGTTCTGATGACAGAATGCGGTTATTGTGGGCACTTCTTGTGCACCCCTAAACATTGCTTCAGCTCAAGTAAATCATTCCCTCGTGTCATTTATAGTTTCTGTTAGGACACAAACGCCATTTACTCACTACAAAATGGTTTCGACTGCTTCAAATGGTACTTTGTAAAGATTACCGAACGTTTCGAAACTGCAGACTTATAATTTCAACATATGATTGCTTAATTTTAAATTGAAATCAAATGCAGATAAAGACCTTTCTTCATCATTTGCATGTTCGGTAAGAAAATGCAGTTTGATGTTTATTTATCTTCACGTTGCATGCGATCTAATTTACCACTGATGTCATGCAAATTATCTGTCTTATAAACATTCTCCAAGCTTGTGTTAAATAATTCTACATGATATTCAATTCACTGAAGTACAAAGCAAAATAGTACAACACAATTTGATTGATTTTTTAATAAAACAATGTATAATAATTTATTGCCCTGATAAAATTAATTTAAATTATTTTGTTTGTGTTTGATTTGTGATAAAATAATAAATTAATTGAATTTCAGTACGATATTTATTATTATTTAATTTACTCTTACGCGCAATGTAATTATTATGAAAGTTTGTACTGGTCCTATGTTAAGGTTTGTCTGTAAGAGGTGCTTGAGAAAATAGAGTGTTTATTCTACTCGTGAGTCCTCCGAGTGTGTACTTAGTTCGAGAAGACATTTGGTTACTGCTTGGATATAAATTCAGGGTAATGGCTAGCATCAAGGGGCGCGGGATTAGTAAGTTCTGAAGTAACCACGTAACCACTTAATCTGTGAGGGTCAGGTCATAAACCGGTAGAGTTGTTCGGCTTTACGGCTGCCCGGAGCCCAGACCTGCAGCTCCGGGTTGTTCCGGACCTAACAAAGCCTCCCGCTACGAAAAGCACTGATCGGAAACTTGTTTCTAATATCTTGTAATTACCTTATTTTGCTTCATTACTATTTTAATGAAATTAGATTATTTGTATAATAAATTATTCAGTCATTCGTAATCGGAACAATTTTAAATTTATTGATTTGGGAATTACAACCAACGCAAATATTTAAATGGATTTAAATTATTTTTTAAATTGATGAAATTTGGCAAATAATTTAAGTCACGAATGAGTGTGCTGATCGAATTATCGTTGACAGTTATCCAATAAAAATTATAATTCGTTGTCATATCAACTAAAATTTGAAATTTGTTTGGTATAAGGTACTGTAATATGTCAAATTTTAGTTGAAGTTTACTTTTTGGTGTTATTTTTTCGAGGTCCGCGTTTGAAATTTTAGTGTCGTGTGCTCTATGTCGTGGTATGGTTAGGAATAGGAAATCTATAGTGAATGGGAACATCATACAAATATAATGTCTAATAATTGTTTCATCATGTGGGAAGATGGAATAGGAGACATTTATTCTGAAGGGTACCAGGAGGCTTTCATTGAAGAACCATGCATGTTTTTATTGCCACCGCCCCCACCCCAAGGTGACATAAGGTACACATCTAATTATTTCAATATTCATTAATTATTTAGAAAAATATTAAGGGATCTAAAATTAAATTATTTTAAATAGTTATTAACTTTTTGTATAGAAGTGATTTTTAATTTATTTTTCAAATGAGTTTTTTAAACGAGACTAACAACGAGATGATAAATAAAATTAATAAATTAATAAAATTCGATAACAATTTACATTGTTTAAGGTCTTAAAAATGGGGTTGTTAGACAATATCAATAATTGAAAAGTGTTTTAAAAATGATGGTAATTAAAACTCAATTATACGTTATCAAACAGTGAAAGTTGCGAAACAAAATTAATAATTTTTGCATATATTTTTTTTTTTCATTAAGGTTTTAATCGAATCGTTTCGTCCTCTTTTAACTATTAAGTAATAAGGTCTTAATTTTTGCCAATGCAATTTCATTCCTTCTTTTAACGAGTAATTTTGCAGCGCTGTTAACCGCAATTGAAATCGCCAATAAAATAAAAGCGTATTTATATGGGAAAGCGTTAAATTTTTCACTTCTTTTGTCAAGTACTTTTTTTAAATTTCCTTTGGTCTTGAACTTTTAATATATGGAAAAAATAACAGATAAAAATAACAGGTTCTACTCCGTGGTGAAAATTGCCCCCCCCCCCCAAACCTAAAAACCACAGTGAGAAATTACTCTCTGAACAATTTACCCCCATGCAAAAAAAATTTTTTAAACAACAAAAAAATTAAATTGAAAGAATTTTAGTTTACTAAAAAATAAATGTAAAGTATGTTTAAAAACAGGAGAACAGAAAAAAATTATGGAGGATAATTCTCTGTGAGGATGCGTTCGGAGAGTGATTGAAAAAGCTAAATAGTTGTTAAACAAAAATGTTATTAATCGGATTATTTATGTGGCATTCCGAGTTTCTCTAAAATTTTCCACATTTTGCTAGATTTATTTTATTGAATATTTTCTCAAAGTCTGTAAATTTTATATCTCACTTTATTACATTTCTAATGTCCAACCTATTAAAATTCTTAAGATGAAAATTTAACCTATGCATGATTTTCTGGCGTTTAAGTGTTAAAGTTTTAGAATATTCTCGATGTTATGTTTCTGTCTATCAAGTAAAATTCTTGTATATTAGGGTCGTAGTTTTTTAAGCATATGTTGCTTATGTTCCCTTTCTATTATTTTGATAATATTTGCGCTATTTTATTTTGAATAGCTTTTAGACTGTTAAAGAGTGCATACGTGCTCTTAGGATTGCATGAGGGCGTGTACCGTGTACTTGTGAGTAGTGCTTATGGAAAAAACTGGACATGTCCGAATTTGCAAATGTCCGAAAACTTACTTAAGGTAGCAGGTGCAAAGCGTCATGAGTACGTGTAAAAAAAACAAAAAATTACAGCTACAGTTGAACAACTATTATCATAAAAAGTTAAATTGTAAATGTAAATATAATTTTTCTAATGAATCATTATCATAATATCTTTAAAAAGGCTTTACAGTCTGTCCTCTTCAATTTCCTTGTGTTGATCTCGATGTCCACGCCTCTTTCCACCTTTTAGGTGGTCTTCCTCTAGGGCGTTTTCCATGTTTCGGAGCTCCGTCCCTTGCAGCTCTAATCAGTTCCTCTGATGGTCGTCGACTGATGTGTTCGTTCCATTCTCTCCTCCTTGTCCTGATGAATCTCGTAATAGGTATTGTGTCGCATGCTTCGGTATGTTTTCATTTCGTATTCCGTCTCGCCTTGTTTTCTCAAGGATTCGTCGTAGTATAAGTATTTCTGCTGCGTTTTTGGTGGAGGTTTTTACTTACCGTGTCTGCCCTGCATTCGGATGCGTATGTTAGCACAGATCTGATGCACGCTTTATATACTCTGGTACTTGCTGTTGTGCTCATGTAGTTGTTGCAGAATATAAACGAATTCATGGCCGCTGCGCTTTGAAGTGCTTTCTAGACCTGTTTTTTCACTTCCTCTGTTAGATTATTGTTTGTGGCGAGTTTGACACCAAGATATTTAAATTGGCTGACTTGTTCTATGCCTGTATGACCATTAGCTTACATCGTTGAGGTTCTTTTCGATATACTACCGCTTTTGTCTTTTCTGGCGATATTTCTAGACCCTATGTTTCTGCGTTTTCATATCGTATCCTCTGTTTAGGTTTAATAATCCTATAAATGCGAAAGTTTTGATATTTGTATGTTTGTTACATGATAACGCCCTAACGGCGTGATTAATACATGGGTTACATGTTTATAAAGTGGCCTAAACCCTAAACAAGATCTGGCCATGACTCTCTCTAAAATTTATATTATAAATGTCATTAAATTTTTATGTGTCAACACCAAACAATGAAGGTAACATGCTATGGGCGCCATCTTTTGGGATAATAAGAAAAATAATAATTTGAAATATCCCGGAAAAATTAATAGTTCTTTAGAAAGCAACCAGATTTATTTATGGTCATGGGGTAAAAACATCTAGTGTATCAAATGTTTAATTTATACCTATGTTTTTATGGAAAATTGCATCGAACCTACAGTGATTAGTTAAATAAAGTAAAAAGCTAAATGACGAAATCAATCTGCATGCACAACAGCTTAAAATTAATATTTTATGTGAATAAGTTGACACATAAACTATCTTTAAGTCAAAAATGCAAGCTGTAAAAAGGAGAAAAAGCAATTCAAAAATAGTGAAACCGTGTACAAAGCTGAAGTCAAATTATCAATTAAACATTTATAATTTATATTTTTACTAAATAAGTGCAAGTTATAGTTATTAGAATTAAAATTTTATTTAAATAAATTATGCAATGTGAAGTAAAGTGGGTGTTACTAAAATATAATTAGGGGCTCGCATTTAACAAAAAAAAATTAAAACGGTTCACATAATAGGATGACACAACCGTTAAATGTGGAGAAAACACACCAAGAACCATCTGGAAAGTTTAAAAGAATTTAGCTATGCAAGCATCCGAGTGTGACAAAAGTGTAAATAAATGCAAAAACATACGAATGGTCAGATGAAACCAGATAAATTCTTATAAATCCACTCAAAGGGCAAAGTAGGGGTTGTGAAAATTCAAATGCAGCAACTAAGAATTACTATGTCCTTTAAAAATGCTTAGGAATATACAGATATACACACGAAAAGTAGAGCACAAAGAGCACTTTGTGTTTTGTTTTCAAAGATGAACAGGAAAACCACCATAATAGCGTTGTAGTCTACAGCCAAAAATAATGGCAAAAAATCCAATTCTAGATGGTTATATCAGAATAGCAAATCAATGCAATGGATAAAATAACTTCCTAAACCACGTTAGTGACTACCATGATGCAAACCAAATCGAAACAGTAACATGGGATTGGAATGTTGAAGTGATCAATATCTACAGACTCATTAACAATAGTTAATAATCATCACATCACCGCGTAGGTAGGCAACCCAAACAACATTTAATATTCAATGGCGGTAAACCTGGGCAATTAATCACATGTTTGCATATTTCAATCATGGGCGTTACTCAAAGTAAGAGCTTATTTGCGTTTTATCTATGTATTTAGGGTGTGTACTGTTCATCAGATTTGTTTTTAATAAACCCTTAATGCTTTACTATAGTGTCAATGGTTGGGTGAACAGCATAGTTAACAATTTTACCAACTGGTGCTAGTTGGGTGGGATAACTACGAGGTCAGGTGGTTATCACTCATTTCTGATTTCTCTGTATATAAGAGTCAAGCCAGTTCAGTACAACCCAGGAAAAAATACCAGACCAAATACTGAGTCCACTACTGGGCTAAAGATATACCAGCTATAACCACCCTTTTTATGACGAAACTAGAGAATTTATGACGGATATTGCGCTATTAAAATTGTAAACAAAGGAATTACTATCGAGTATAGAAAAATGTGTAAAATTATAATGGTAAAGGCCTGTGCGCATGCAAACGACTTTGAGCGTATGCCATAAACGCAACAGTATTAAATATGCCACATAGGAGAAAATATCTTTTACTTTCGTTTATGTTAAAAAATAGTTTTAAGTTTATAAAAAAAATTGTATAAAATCACAAATCTATGCGAGAGCAGACAAATCAAACAGCAAGTCAAGTGGCTGTTTAAAATGGGATGGCTTGAACAGACTAAGCTGGTAGAAATAGAAGTCAATTGACAGGTTGCTCTAGAATAGTTTATGAGGAAAGCTGGCAGACAAGGCAGGGTGTAGGAAGTGGTTTTTAACAACCTGCCACTTGACGTCCTCCTACACTACTTCAAGCACCCCGGTGCCCAAGTACAAGGGGTCGACAGTACAGTACAGACTTTGCAATCTACAGACTCCATGGTTTCCTAAAATTTGTGTAAATAAAATAAAAATGTTACGAACTATGATCATTATGTATTACATCCTTACCTCTTAAAGTTCTTAATAAAATGTAAGGTGTTGGTAAAATTTTACTTAAATTAATATTAACAATCTATCGAATGCAAATATTTAAAATTCACGTATATCGCATAACAACAAAAAACAGCGTAAAGTTGTTCAATTTATAAGTGTTACACTTCATATAAAAATTTATTTTAATGAATAAAAAAAACGCATATGATGCTCTAAAATTTTAATTAACTTAATAACTCAACACTAAAGAACAATTATTTTAGTTATGGTGCACTAGTTTGACTTTTATCCTACTATCCTACTATAATTTTATAAATGTTAACGGCTAAACGGTTTGGAATAAAACTTGGTGGATAGATGGTCTATATCGTAGATTAACACATAGGTTACATCTTTGTAAAGTGATCTAACCTCTTAAGAAGAGAAGAGAAAATTCGTATTATAAACGCCATTAAATTTTTATGTGCCAAAACCACAAAATCAAGTTGATATGCTATGAGCGCCATCTTCAGGAATAATATAAGAAATATAACAATGAAAAAATGCATCGTGCTTAGGGAACAACCAGGTTAGGTAATGGTTACGGGTGCAACGACGGGTAAAAACAGCTAGTATTAAAATGAAACAAAACGAAGAGATGCATAGCTAGCAAATACGTAGAGAAACAAACAGTAAGGACTCCAAGGAATCGAATGTATCACAATTATTTAAAGCGTTTGTAAAAGCTATTAAATATTTAGTACATTTTAAAGGTATTTTATGATTCTGTCGTTGCTATATATTTCCCTCCAGCATGTTTAATTAAAAACGTCTGCACATTGAGTAATAACGAATTTGTGTAATTATACTGCGTGAGCATACATACACACTTTATTTATAAATAGCATGCTATATTCAA
This sequence comes from Gymnusa sp. GC000175, assembly GCA_030264735.1. NCBI lineage: Eukaryota > Metazoa > Arthropoda > Insecta > Coleoptera > Staphylinidae > Gymnusa > Gymnusa sp. GC000175. The sequence goes on from JARJDX010090771.1 coordinate 21,330, forward strand.
ATTATTTATCGCTCTATTACAGCCCTTGCTGCTACTAATTAATTTTTACCTTGTACTTTGTGCAGATCAATCAAGATAAAGTAAATTATTTATTTTTATGTATATGATTTTGATTATGTTCATATTTAATTGTCGGTGTAATGAGATTTTACTTTTTCTTGGAAATTTCACATAAATACTAAAATTATTTAGCTTTGCTGAATTGCTCCATAAATACAAACACGTCCTGCGTAAATTACTACTTTGAAACTGTTATTTACATATGAATTTCCAACATAAATCGTATGATGTGAAACATTTCCAATCAAATAAAAAGTTAGGTGATGTGAATTTTAATTCAAAATTTGACATCATTTTAACTATACTTCGGCGAAGACCTTACTGTTTTGAAGAAAAATGATCTGCATTATGGTCAGAAAACTAAACGAGATATATAAAGGTTTAGATCGAACCATGATTGCAGCAAAGTGTTAATGTTACAACTTAGACGAAATCTAAATCATGACACACAACGAGTAATTAGCAAAGCAAATATTTAAGGGTAACTTATAAAGAAGGTAACACAAAAACGAAATAGTCCAGACTAAACCAAGGCGATCATTGTACTGAACTATGATTTTCGAACCATTTTTTAGCGCAAAGCACAAAAATTTATAAATGGAAATAAATGAAATAAATGAAATAAATGATCTCTACCACATAAAGCGTCAACTAATAAAGAAAGGAAGAGTTGTTTTGTCAAGAATAAAAATAGAAACATGCTTTAAAACTCCGTGCAGCAAGAAATATGTACTATTTCTCTGATAATCTGATAATAGCAGCGACACATCGAAAAACGTCGAAACAATACCATCGCTGTAACAAGAATAAACTTTAAGAAAGAATGAACTAATTTTGTATGCAATAACACGAGAATTAAACTAGAAGTAAAACCACGGGACCAGACAATATCCAGCTAGAAATTTTTAAAACATACTCTGCCAAGATGTCTACACCTACTAAATTTGATTTTGTTTCTGCATTTTTGGTGTAAAGGATAAAAACTATACATTTTATTCTATTTGAATACAATACATTTTTTTAGATTTGTTTATAAATTAATTTAAGTGTACACGAATGTCCGGCTTCAACACGATTTTAAAAGAAATCCGAAAATAATAAATGTCACATTCGTTTCTACTAACGTGTCAGTCATATGACAGATTTAAAAATCTCTCATAACCACGTTTAAATTTAAGGACAAAATCGATAAAGCCTAAAAAAGTGATGTTTTATTTTTATCTTTTCTAAATTGAAGTAATTTGCAAGCTTTTGTATTTTGCATTGTTTGATGTTATATACGTATTTTTGTATGCTTTGTAAATTTCTGTAATATTTATCATAAGCTGGAAGCGAGAGTGGATTCTTTATTCGAGTTATTACACCCCCGCGACAATGAAGTAAAATCCGCAAGCGTTTAGTATCTAGCAATTTCCATCTCAATATCGGTGCTCCTTAATTAAAATATTTCAGGCCGAGAAGGTTCTTACTTTATAACTCTGTGCGTGTTCTCCCCTTTAGTTTATTTGCATGTACCTTTCACCTGGTCTTCTAAGAGCAAAATTTTAGTTTTCTGCGAAAACTTTAAGTAACATCATTAAATATTTGCGCTCATTTACTTATGGAAACATTTGCATATGCTAGCATGCCCTAGGATTGTAAAATGTTCCGACAGAAGAACATCAGGTGCATAAATTTCGTCTCTTACACTCGGACTAAATATAAATTTACTTCCCGGCTTCATTAATCCAACTGCGCATTTTAAATAATATAAGCTAATTTGATTCAAATTAATGTGCATACATTTCAGTTTATTTATTAGGTTTGCAACTTTTTGCCGTACATTTGTTTGACATTTTAGATGGGGTGACCAGACGAACCCTTCGACAAACGCTTCCTGACAACTTACCCCACAAAACCCTTTGAAATCCAATATCCGTCCTCCTTTGTAAACAACTTTAAATCTTCATTTACTACTATTAGTGAATTAGCTAAATTCACTATATTAGTATCATTTTATAATAAAAAACATTACATTTGCAATGACCTCAAAGTTGTATCGATCTGATTTTTATTATTATTATTATTATTAATAAAATTGCATGACTTACAAAGTCTTGAATATAAAAAGTCTTCTTATTATAGAATTTATCAAATTTTATGTCACTTTTATAGAATAATAGATTTAAGAAAAAAGTACAAAAAAAATATTCCAAAAGTTTCTGAATTATATAACCATAAAATTTTGCAGATTATACAAAAAATATAAGAGAATAATTATTATATCAAAAGCTATGATGAACGGACGAAACGTATAACCGGACACCTAATTATGTTAATACTGATTAGTAAAGAAACCAAAAAATTATTAATGTTAATTTTTTATGAGTAAAAATTATTCCTCACTATGCTTCATTTTTGACATTTGCCTAAAATTCTATTTTTTTTCTGGGTTTTAGCCGACACATTTTTTTGTAGGATCTTTAATTATTTATATGAGATATAACAAACTACTGGCTAATAGTACATATGTCGTTAATAAAGCACAAATAAAAATATTAACACAAAAGTGACAAACTATAAATAAACCTCTTTTATCAGGAGTCGGAGAACGTAACCTTACAACTACCGAGAAAATATTATACTAAGATACAAAATTTATTCTGAAAATGCCAAAACGAAATTCAGTTTTTTAAAAATATTTTTAAAAGCTCTACAAACATTATGCATAAAGGCTAATCAATCTCTTGCCTGATTTTTATTGTGTTTTGTTAGAATTTTAAAATATATGATACTTATTTGTGCAATAATATGGATTATAGATTTATAACAGTCTAGGTCCACAAACTACCACCTCGACTTTAAGCGCAATTAGTTTACGGTGGTAGTTTGTGGACGGTGGACTCATTCATATTTTTGAGGTTAAAAGAATTAGCTGTATCGACAAAAATCATGTCTAAAATTTATATCGGACATTTTATTTCGAGACACGATACCAGGGTTGCCACGAGGATGGTTCTTTCATATCCCCGCTCTAGTACTAATCTCTTATGGCCCCTCTACACTATGGCCCATCTTGAGCCACCAAGAGCAATCACCATTGTGTAGAGGGGTAAATGGCCTGTAGTGGCCCAAGTAGTGGATGATGGAGATGGTGATGGCCATGAATGGCGTTCGGAGCGGTCCGACTACACACATCAAAGGAGGCCAGCATGTGCAAGTAAGCTGCGCAGTGGCTAAAGTGGCATGTGCATAGGCACATCTAGAATGGTCCATCTAGATGGACCACTGTGTGGATGCGTCCACTCAGGCCATCATAATGGGCCATGATAATGGTGACCATCATGATGGCCCACAATGAGCCATAGTGTAGA
>JARJDX010090798.1:0-11392 GCA_030264735.1 Gymnusa sp. GC000175
TCACAGGCATTCTCACGGGGCACGGCCAACTAAGAAAACACATGCACACAATGGGTCTTGCAGAAAACCCGCTGTGTAGAGCATGTAAAGAAGAAGACAAGACAACGGGACATGTGCTAAACAGCTGCTCGGCTCTCGCCCAGATAAGAAAATTTATGTTGGGGGAGCTCTGGCCGAACATGGCCAGAATCAGGGAGACCCGCCAAGTGCTGTGCTAATCCTCTTCCGTCACCTAGTGGTGGCTGGACGGTTAGATACACCTTGGGACGAGCACCCTCTTGGAGGGGGTACATAGGGCCTAATAAGATCTAAGTGCTCTGGCCTCTAGGGTCACCCTTCAAACTCAAATCCAGATCCAGAACCAATGCCAGTTTAAAATATAAATAAATCAGCAGGTCTATAACATAAACCTAAATGTGCAAAGTGTGATGAAATGATTAAGAGTAGGACAATATAAATAAAACATGCACATGGACAGAATGAATCCGGAAATACGAAAGACTGGCATATATTTCGAAAAATGGACGACCATTTGGTAGAAGACCCGCCATGAGATCGGCTCAAATATGGTTCTTCTTACTATCCAAATAGAACAGAACAGAAATACACTTTCGGGCCAAAAAATGCAGGTTACATTAGTTTAAAGCAGCCAGAAAGACTTAGAAAAAGGAGTAGGATTATGTTAGTCCTACCGCTTCTACAGTTTAGATGCTTTTACAACAGTGGACCTTAGGATATTATTTCCATATTTTATGATAATAAATAAGAATATCAAATAGAACAATTAATTTATTGAGGCACTTAGTTACAAATAATAATTTTGTGTTCCAAATATTAAAAAAAAATTTTTACAATAAAATCTCTATCTTTAAACAATTTATTAACTTATATAACATGGCAACTAATTTATTGAAGCATTAGTTTTTTAAGAAGGCTTTCACACTTAATCGACTATCGATTCGACTCATGAAAGCTTACAGTTACAAGTTTTTGAATTACATTTTTTAAAGACATTAGATTACACACAAAAAAATAACATTTAGTATAGCGCATAGTTTCAAATACTAATTTTGTCTGTTCCAGAAATTTTTTACTGCAATATTTACGTTAAAACCTCTATATTTAAAAAATTTATTAACCTTTATAACATGGAAATTAATTTATTGAACAATTAGTTTTTAAAGAAAGCTATCACATTTAAATTGATTGTCGAATCGACTCATGGTAGCTTACAGTTACAAGTTTTTGAATCACATTTTTTAAAGACAGTAGATTAGGCACAAAAACAAATACATTTAATATAGCGCAGTTTCAAATAATAATTTTGTCTGTCCCAAAATTTTTTTACTGCAAAATTTACACTAAGACCTCTATCTTTAAACAATTTATTAACTTATATAATATGGCAATCAATTTATTGAACAATTAGTTTTTAAGGAAAGCTTTCACATTCAATTTGATTGTCGAATCGACTCATGGAAGCTTGCAGTTACAAGTTTTTGAATCACATCTTTTTAACACATTATGTTAAGCACAAAAAACAAATAGATTTATTATAGAACCTAGTTTCAAATAATAATTTTTTCTGTCCCAGAAATTCTTTACTAGAAAATTTACACTAAAACCTCTATCTTTAAACAATTTATTAAGTTATACAACATGGCAAATTATTTATTAAAGAATTCGTTTTTAAAGAAAGCTTTCATACTTAAATCGACTATCGTTTTGTCTCATGGAAGCTTACAGCTTCAAGTTTTTGAATTAATTAGATTAAACACGAAAAATAAATAAATCTAATATAAACAAGTATTGAATAAAAAAAATATATCTAATTTGGACCTGAGCATGAGGGCTGCTGGTCGTCGACTTTTTTCATAGCCGCTTTTTGCGAATTTTTTTCGGCTAATGCTTTGCGAAGTACCTCTGGAAGTTGATGTATCTTATTGGCTACTCTTTCATGTTCTCCCAGACTGTTGTCGCACTCAATTTTATCGCATATCATGCATTTTCCAAAAACAATGTCAAAAGTTTCATTTTCATGTTTTACCTTTAACACGTAAAAGTCGTTTGTCAATTTTATCACATTTTCATGCATTTCGAATAAATTTTCATTCTCGGATTTTGTAAAATAATGATAGGAAGCCAGATCCTCCTTCCAGGTTAACTTTTTTTTCTCGTATTGAACGCCTTGTTTTTTTAATATGCCGTTAAACTCCATTTTTATGTACATATACTGAAAAATAAAGTTTACTAATAAATTATATTATTCGATTAATAAACAAGTAGCAAACTTATGCATTTTTTTGTTTGTTTTCTGATATGTTAAAAAAATCTTATTAACAAAAAATGTGGCAAACTAAGACAATAAATTGTGTTTGGTCAGGAGCGCACGGTGGGTGGGATGAAGGTATAGGTCTTTAGTAGCTGCAACTACTTAGAAATTAACTTTAAAGCGGATGGTAAACTATTACTTATTGCAAATAAACTAAAGTGCTGTGTTTACTTTTCCAAACTAGATGATTCCCGCCAAAAATAAATACAATAATGATCTTTATCGTTTTATAATGAGAGTTTATAAAGGTACAAATTGTGGCAGTGATCACCATTTTCTAACGTCGAAAATTGTATTCCTCTCGATTGAGGGACACAAGGAAAATAGTTGTGATGTTATAATCGTAGAAGAGAGAACCTGTGACAATTACAGAAGAAATGACCAAAAGAAAGTTAAATTTTGTACATTGCCAAATTTCCATTTCTTCATAAAAAGGAGACCGCAGCAAGTGACACCTATAGGGCATTATCTATAGTAAAAGTGATACATATTTTAAAACCTGTTTTTCTGTTCTTTTGGTTATGATCGATTACACAGTCTTTAATCGGATTTTAGGGACAAGTAAATTTAAAGCATTTGAGTACGTCATGAGGCTAAGCGAGCTACAAACGACAAGAAAATTATTCCGCAAAATTTTGATGAAAATGGGTTTCTAAATAACATTAAAGCTACTTCTTCAATCTATCACTTAACTGCAAAGAGATTTTGACTCTTATTTTGTCTTTAGTTTTGCAAAATCTGTAATCACTTCAATTCTACATGAAATTTTCCGAAAATTCCGCTCAAATTTTCTGGACATAACCATATTTGTGCTTGGGCTGTAAATGCTTCAACTTGAAATTCTCCGGATTTAAATGTTTTACGTTAAAATTTTTAGGTATTAAAGTAAATATATTTCTAAATAACAAATTAGAAGCTCAAACTTTTCCAATGTCTCATTTTATTGAAAATAAAAAATTAATTGAGTTAAATACTTCCGCGATGAGAAACTGATTAAGAAACACTCTGTAAATATTTCGGTTAAGATACAAAACTTTTCTGGCAAAAATTATTAGTTTGCATTAAAATAAGTCATGGGATTGTATGTGCTTAGAAAATATGCAAGAACTTAAGCCACCAGAAATAATATTCCAGATTAAAGTACGTTACACCACAGCTAAAATATTTTGATTTCCTTACCTTATTTCGGCTTAATCACAAATGCAAAAGTAAAAAATGTGTGCTGCTAAGACTGATTCTACAAGCGAACTACTCGTTAATATGCCTCGCTTTTGTTTAGCATAAATTTTTGTTTAGAAAACAAATGCACCTACTTGATTTCTAGATATTAACGTAAATATTTTCTAAATAACAAATTAAAAGCTTAAACTTTTTCAGTGTCTCATTTTATTGAAAATAAAAAATTGATTGAGCTAAATACTTCCGCGATGAGAAACGGATTTAGAAACACCCTGTAAATATTTAAGTTAAGAAGAAACAAAACTTTTCTGGCAAAAATTATTAGTTTGCATTAAAATAAGTCATGGGATTGTATGTGCTTAGAAAAGATGCAAGAACTTAAGCCACCAGAAATAATATTCCAGATTAAAATAAGTTACACCACAGTTAAAATATTTTGATTTTCTTACCTTATTTCGGCTTAATCACAAATGCGAAAGTAAAAAATGCGTGCTGCTAAGACTGCTTCTACAAGAGAACTATACGTTAATTTGCCTCGCTTTTGTTTAGAATTAATTTTTATTTACAAAACAAATGCACCTACTTGATTTGTTAAATAGGAGGAATTGATTGGTTGAAAATTTTGTTACTAGATTACATTTGGTATCACTTATTTAGTGGTACCAACTGTCACTCATTTCGTGGGTGTGTTTACTACATTATTACAATAATTTTGTCTTTATTTTTGGCAAGTTTATTATTTCTTTAATTTGATATAATAAATATACTAAAATGCACAATGTAGTCAAAAGTGCTAGACGTAGGTCTGCGAACAAATCCATCGGATCTAGTCCACTAATCCGTCGGGGGGGCTTTCATGGAAGATCTGGCCTGGAATTTTTATTTGTACAGGTTGTAATGTTTAAATTTATATTTAATTCTAAAAATTTGTAAACAAAAATGGTAAATCTACTTATTTTAGTTCCCAGCATATTATTTATTTCTATTTTGCCCAATTTTTTTAGTTAAATCAAAATAAATAAGGTTTAAATTCCAATGTGCCTCTTGTAACATAGCTTGGGGAGGCAGCGAGACAACCTAAAGACAAATACAAACTCGGGTCTACCAACTTTGGTCCGCTACTAACGCACAGATTATTTTGGTTTGGTGGAGTCGGTCTTCGGCGGATAAAACCCGCTAGAAAGTCCATCCGTGTATTGTAGGCTGATAATCAATTGGAAACTTTTCGGCTATTGTATAGTATGAGATTCTTAGCTCAAGCACTGCTGCCAACTTTTGAAAACCGTTCAGCTGGAAGCTTGAAAAAAAAATACTTTTATCTTAAATCGTTGAGTTAACATTAAAGTAGAGTGCACAAATGGCTGTTGATCCTCCCATAAAATTAAAAAAAAGCAACAAAAATTTGTTTCTTTATTTATATTATCATAATAATAAAATAAAAATCAAATCGTGCAGTATAATATTTTTAGTGCCGTGTCTTCCGAGAACGCTATCAATCTCATGATTTGGACTGCTTTTCGCAATAGCGATGCAGTAAACTTTCCTTACCATTTCCGTAAGTTCTTCAGCCACGATGTTATTATGCGACCCGGTCCTCGCCTTCCTTCGATCTTTCCTTGAATGATGTTATGCAGTATTCGGTATTTGTTGTTTCGCATAACATGACCGAAGTATACGAGTTTCCGTGCTTTGATTGTATTTATAACTGCCGTTTGTTTGTTTATATGACGCAGTACTTTTACATTAGTTATTCTAGCTGTCCAAGGGATTTTCAGTTTTCTTCTATAGGCCCATATCTTAAACGCCCCCACGCTCGAATCCCGGTGTAAGAGCATGGACTTTCTGTACTTAAGACATGGACTAATACATCGGTTAAATTAATTCATAAAATTGAGTGGAAAAAGGTCTGTTGGTCCTTTAAAATAATTAAAAAAAACTTTTTTTTGAACCTATACTTTTACTTAGCCAGCTTTGGTGGCCTAGAGCGTTAGGTAAGGTTGGGTTAAAATCCCGGGTTTGAATCCGGATGTAAGAGTACTCAACGCTTAAATTTATTAATGATGGACGTTTTTAACCTTATTTACTTTATTTAACTAATATTAGAGCTCTAAAGGTGGTAAAATGTTGCTTTGCTAAATATATAATTTCAAAATTTAAAATAATTTTTAATAAACCAGAAAAAAAAATTATGTCAATTCAAAGTATTTAAAATAAAAACAACTTAACTTGTTTCTTTGTGAATTTTGATTTAAAATTTATGCTTAGACGAGATTAGATCGAGGGCCAGGCTTAAGACACCCTTTTAGCACTGCGACCCAATGAGATCTTTTGTACCATTCCTTTACTGCTAATAATCCTAGATAGTCCAGCGAAGTTTAGCAAAGTCTTAGAAGGTAGTACCCAGACCGAAGCTGGCGTGACAGCCAATTCTTCTATAAGGGCGTGTCTAGTGGTAGCAATTTCACAGAGTCTACAAGCACTATTGCCCACTTTACCGAGTTTATGAAGATAATACCTCAATGCGCAGAGCCCTGTTAAGGTACCAGTACTAGTTTTATCTCATGTTTTGAGAGCAGTAGAAGCTGTTTTGCTCTTTTTGCTGAGAAATCAAAGAGCACTTTTGTCTGTCTGGATCTGGATTTAAGTTTGGAGCGTGACCCTGGGGGCTTAAGTTCTTAGGCCTCATTAGGCCCTTTGTACTTCTTCCAAGAAGTTCCTCTTACCAAGGTGTATCTACCCGTCCAGCTACCCTAGGTGACGGAAAAGGGGCAGCACAGCCTGTCTGTCTTTGACCTGGTACATTTGCCTGCTATTTTTCACATATTTTCGTGGGCCACCGTCCTTTCTGTGTACTTTTAATATTTCACATGAAGGACCCGGTCCAACAGCAACATTAGCCAAATCTGTGTGAGAGCAATACTAGACATGTACAAAAATGCGAAATGTGTAGTGAGAAAAGGAAGAAATATTTCAAATACTGTGCAAATTACAAAAGGGATAAGACAAGGTCTTTCCCCTACCCTATTTAAGCTATACATAAAAAAAGTTAACGGAGAGTGGACGCGTAAATGTGGAAAATAGTAATATAAAATAGGAGGCGCGTGTCTATTTACACTTCTTTTCGCGCACAACTAAGTATTAATTGTCAATGACGTTGATGATGTAACTTAAATGCTGCGGAAACTACTAGAATGTACAAAATAGTGCCTAAAGATAATCTATAATAAAACAAAATACCTCTGCGTAGGAGAACAATATGGAAACATACAAATAGATTCTCAAACAATAAGGCACTGCACATAATATAAATATTTATGTAGTTTGAGAACGTAAAATGGGAAAAGTAAGGACATACGAGAACTAGGAAAAGTGATAACAGAAATTTAACAGCTTACTTTCGTCGCTAAAAATTCCACTGGAGGAGGTGAAAACAAGTATATGTAGAGCCATCTTAAAGCGCATAACATCGTACTGAGCAAAATTCTGGAAAATAACTAGAATAAAAAAGGAAAACCAACAAGCCTTGAAAGTGGACTTTTTGCAAATATCTTGTAGATTTTCCAGACTATAACTATAACAGGTACCAAATAGAATAAAAGAATTGGCCAAAGTCAAAGGACAATCGCGAATAGGGTAGAAAACCGACAATTGAACTGGTATGGTCAAGCGATGCGCATAGAAGATGAAAGATAATCAAAAAAAATTATAAGCTACAGGCCTAAACCTAAAAGAAAACTTGGCAGACCAAGACAATCATGGATTATTTAAATACGGATTGGCGAGATGCGAGTAGTAGCTGTAGTACCAACAATATCATATATAGCATACTTCATTACAACCAATCAAATCGGCGGTATCCTAAAAAAAGTGTTTTAGGTCAGATGTATGTATGGATCCGTTATTGAGCGAGAGCTCTCGCTTTTGGGTGTAGACAGACTACTTTCAGCCTAATTTTTACACAGGGCAGGTGTTCCGTCATAGACGGGACCTACGGCTTTTAAGGTGACTTCCAACACCCGAGATAAGAAAGAAATTTTAAATCTAGAGTTATAAATTGTGCCGGATTTGAACCCGAGACCTCTAGCATGCCAGTCCAGCGTTTTACCGCTCGGCTACTCTGCTCTTTTAGGTCATGCTTCATTTAATTAACACATGCTTCATTTAATTATCACATCCAATCTACCAATAACAAAAAATGCGATAACAGCAACTTCTGCAGATGACACCGGCACCCTGAAAAAACACTATAACGCTAATACAGCAACTAAGTTAATTTAAAATAATCTAACGCTAATAGAGCTGTGCTGTGGTTAAGGAAATGACTAATCGAAGTCATTTATTTCAACTCTATACATGTAACATTTATAATGAAAAGAAATACACGTTCACCAGTAAATTTCAATGGACAGTAGTTGCCACTAAAAGATAAAGCTAAATACCTTGGAATTCTTTTAGAGTCTAGAGCTCGACAGAAATATGACTTGAAAAAAATACATGTTTGCCAAGAAAAAGTAATTAGGATACCAATTTAGCTAAGTATATTTGTTAATGGGTAAAAATCACAGCTTTTACTAGATACAAAAACTTCTATTATGTAAGGCAATATTAAAACCGATATGGAATACAACTATAGGGATCCGCTTTAAACTCAAATTCAACAATTCAACAAAGGTTTCAATAAAAACATCTTTAAAGCATTACCAAGGTACTATTCACGTCATTCACCATGACCTGAAGATGTTAACGGTTGCAGAAAAAGTCTGCCAGAATAGCAGACTTAGTATCCATCCGAACAAGCTTGAGCGTAAAGAGGTTTAAGCCCTCAGACCTAAAGACTGCAAAATCACTGAATCTACTCTGTAGTGCTATTTGTACAACCATTTGCTTATTGACACGTATAAAGTCAGATTTGTAAACTCTTATAGATAATATAAAAAACGCTTGCCTTACAAAAAAAATAATAAAAATATTTATCCAGCATAATAATCAAAATATATTAGCAATTTTAATTTAAAAATACGTATAATAGGTAAGTTACATACATTTTTCAATTGTGAATTTAAACTTAAAAAATAATGTAATTAAAATTTAGAATGTAAGCTTTTACGACTTGAATCGTACATAATTTTTTTTTTTTTTCTTTTCGGTTTAAGTCGCCTATTTGTATTGGTTGTTGCTAACGCTTCGCTCGCCATTGCAGGGAACATTCTCTATACCTATAGGCATATATACTCCAACAAGATCTTTAGTCATCGGCGCATTTTGCGCCTTGAGAATGCTCCCTGCAATGGCGAGCGAAACTTTGTCAAAAACTAAAATACGCGACTTAAACCCTAGAGTAAGAAAATTTACAATATATTATAATTTCAGAAGAAAATCGACTTGATTCAAATAAAAGCATACAACTTTTTAATATAAACAAGCATTTAAAAGTAATACAATGGAGTATTAAATATTTAAAAAAAAACGTTCTTTATTGTTTTGAACATGATGGCTGCGGCCCTTCGGCTGCTTCTCTTTTTGCTTTTGAAATAGCAAGTGCGTGCTCGTATAGCGCCCGCATGCGATGCATGTTTATATCCAGTCTTGGATGCTTTACAGTACTGTTATCGTACTCAGTCTTATGACAATGCGGACATTTGGAGTATTTCCTTTTTTTTGTTATTCTCAATATGTACAGTTCTTTATGGTGTATTATTCTCATTGGATTTGTTCTTTCTTGCATGAGGTAGCTTGAACCAGAAGGTCCAGAAATAAGATCCTCCTTCCAGCTTATTTTTTTCTTCAGATAGACCACTCCCTCTTTTCTTAATATTCCGGTACTCTCCATTCTCTTATATGCTGAAAAACATTTAAAATGTTAATAATAATTTATAATATTCGATCGATAAATATATAGTAAACATTTATTTTTGTATATTTTTTTATTATTATATTAAAAAGTATCTTAAAAACAAAAAAATAAGATTAAATTAAGATAGTGTTTCTCTTTAATAGTTTGTCAGAGCCGCAGTAAGGGTGTGATGAAGAATGGTTTCTAGGTTAGGCGAGCAATCTAGCTGAAGTAGAAAACAAAAAACGGAACAGAAAACGTGAAATAGAACGGATTTAACGTTGATGACACGCAAGGAAAAGGATGAGAGAAGAGAGAAAGTAGGAAGTACTAAAGTTGGCTGTCTGGAATATAATATAAGATCACTAAATGAAAGAAATCAAGAAGTAGAAAAGGCTCTTTGCAAGAACCCAAGAAGAAGGAAAAAAGACAATTATATTGGGATAAGACGTACTGTTGGTGGCTTGGCGATAGACCAGCGGGTAAAAGAAGAATAATTAAAAATAAAATATAAACCAAATAGTGGAATTTCAGCATATATCGAAAAATATATTAACGGATAAACTAAAAATAAACAACTAGAAGATAAATGTTGCAGGCATTAACGCTTTTAAAAGCAGAAAAAAAAACAAAGAGAAATTCTATAAAGAACATCAAAAAGTGATAGACCAAATAACGAAGCAATACTAACGGGCGGCTATAACGCAAGAGTTAGAGATGAGATAATACCTGGGGTTAAACAGAGATTTAATGAAAACATACACAATGAAAACGGAGGGCGAATGATAAATTCTGCGCTACCAACGAATAAAGAATAAATAACACATATTTCGACCACAAAGAATAATATAAATGCACATTCGAGAAAACTAGAAGCAATCGATCAATGATAGATAATGTTAAAACAAACAGAGAAATACATCCCCAACATATATTAGACGTAAGGAGCTTGATATCACCAAACGTAGGAAGTGACCACAACCTGGTAATGTGAGGTGAAATATGAGAAACACCAAGCAACGTTAAAATAAGGAATTGGAAATAAAACTAAGAATAGAAATCTCGCACAGTTAATCAAACAAAGACTTGTACTAAGACGATAAAGCGATAAACCAGATAAACGACAATGATAATATATCGTCTATGGCTGGTCAGAATTAGAGAAACATATATTGGAAGTGTCGTATTAATCACTAGGAATTAAGACTATCGAAAAAAACAAGAAATGGAAAACAAAAACACCATGATTTACTTAGGAAATTAAACAGAAATTCTGCCAAAGGAAAAATGCATATCATGGGTACAGGTTAATCAGGAGAAATGAAGTTTACCAAATGTATAAAATGTAAGACTAGAAACCTACGAATTAGTCAGAAAAACAAAACACTAAAAAAGATACAGAAAAAATTAAAAATATACTTCAATATAAATGTGGGGGTTCAAAAGGCAGCAAAGAAGTGAGTTAAAAGGATTGATAGAATACACATATATTAAAAAAGAAAAATGGGTAAAATACCTTATATAACAATAGAAAAGAGAATAGTACACTAGCACAAACACAAGCAAAAAAAAATAATAAAAGAAAAAACATCTATAACAGAAGAAGGCGAAAAGGCTATTTGGATTTACCAGATAAACGACAATGATAACATAGACGATGGCTGGTCAAAATTAGAGAAACATATATTGGAAGCATCGTATTAATCACTAGGAATTAAACTATTGATAAAAACAAGAAATGGAAAACAAAAACACCATGATTTACTTAGGAAATTAAACAGAAATTCTGCAAAAGAAAAAATGCATATCATGGGTACAGGCTAATCAGGAGAAATGAAGTTTACCAAATTTATAAAAACTACAGACGCTACAGATTACTGAAGATGAAACAGAAAAGCACCTGAAACAGATGAAAAATCAAAGATCTACAGGACCAGGCAACGTAGCTATAGAACTTATAAAATATGGAGGAAGAGAAATTCTATACCAAATTACGAAGCTATTCAATAACTGCATTACATCAATAAAGGTACCCCAAGAATGGAAAA
>JARJDX010090804.1:0-16519 GCA_030264735.1 Gymnusa sp. GC000175
ACGCCACTGCTGCCGCATAGCCTCTTCTCTGCCTGTAATGCTGGCAACTTACGTTACAGGTGGACCTACAGTTTAGGGTGGATTCCGAACCATTGGAGTTACATGATTTCTCATCTAATTCCGGACCAGAGAAGGTTTTTAGCCATGAAATCCCACGCTGGCAAGGCGGGTTAGGGGGTTGTGGCAGTGTTGGACATTTAAATGTTTAAATAAATATTTTGCATGCTGTGGGGCGCGAACCCACAATCTTGCACTAAGCAGCCGGATGCCTAGACTGCTGAGCTACACAGACCAAAAGTACTATGGGTCAAAACTAGTTGGTCGTCTATTAATATCATAATCAGAAGAAGAGACTGGATCTACTAACGTTATTTTTAATCAAAAATAAGTTCAGAATCCTTGTTTAAATGTGATTTAAAAATTTGCAAAACCGATTTTAGCAATGAGCAACATCAAATTAATACTGAAGGGATTTTAAAATTTCTTTAAAAATTTTATAAAACATTTACTTGGTTTCAAAATGGTGGTAAGAAAATTATTTTCAATCACAAAACAAGTTCAAAATCCTTGTTTAAATACGATTTGGCTGAACACGAAATGAAAGAATCCGAGATAAGATGAAGACGAAATCGAATATAATAAAGCAAATCCAAGAGTTAGACAAACAACGATGGTCATGTACAAAGAATCACTACCAAAGTAAGCTATTTTCTAGAAACTCTAAGATAAAGGTATACAAGGGAGGTCAAAGTGAATATGGAAGTAAGAAGTGTGGAAGTGAATGTCTTATAAAAATGTACGAGGGGATTTGGACAAAAACGGAGGATGACAACTAAGAACCATACGACGGATATACGTACTCCTGAAAGAACAAAATGCTACCAGAGAAAAATATCCCAGTAATAATATCTTTAACGACTAAAGTTCAACTCAAATTTATTTAATGGCAATCAAACATAAATAAAAAAAAATATTTTCATTATACGTTTTAATGACATAAATCACGTGATAAATGTCACTTAAATTGAATTAAGTTGCGTTTGTATGACATACGTTTCCATATGCATAGCTCAATTTATTACTATTTTCTAACACGCAATGATGTAATAAATATTAAGTTTTACATAAGTTAACTTATGAGTTTTAGAGGAATAGAATTTCCGTTTCTGAGATCCAGAGGAAGTGTGTGATAAAAGTGATTCACACAAAGTCGACGGAAACTATTTGGGATATCGCAAAAAAAGCTGTGGCTTTAGTAACGTAATTTAAATTCAGAATTTGAGCGCATTTGATCTCAGAGTCAAAGGAAATTCATGTTGGCGATGTAAATATAAGGAAAACCTTCATGGCCACTGAGGCATGCACGCCATGACATGAGAAGCATTGCACGCGTTCTCTTATAAAACATTTTACGTTTTGTGCACGTATTAAACATGTTATTGCACATTGCAGCAATGCAGATAAATCTACCCTTCCCCATCAATCCATAAAGTGATTGCATAGATCCTATGCTATGGAACATTTCACATGTCAATAATGAAGTGGTAAAATCCGCTTATGAATATGTATTTGGACTTTTTGGACGATATTTATGAACGCGATAGAAATTCTATGATAGAATCGATCGAAAGCACAATTTTAAATAAAAATGCTTCAAAGAACAATAACCTAAATTATTCAGCACGTACAATGGTACGTCTTCCACCCATTGTTTTCATCAATTGTAGCAAAACGACTTTGAAAAAAAAATATTCTTCGTACAACCGAAAACTAACCAGTTTTTCTGGCCTGTTATTATTATTGTTCCAGCACGTTTCATTTTAATGAATTCAATGTCTCATTAGTGGAATTAAAAATTAACGCTCAATCGCCCAACTATATTGTATGAGAACAAAACATGTAATTATAACAAACTAAGAAGGAATTAAGACTCGTAAATTATAAGAACAAAATAAAAAAATGTTTTAATTAGTCCGAATTAGTACTTATGAGATTTTTTTACAAACATAAAAACTAACTGGACATAAAAAATATAATTATGTATTAATTTTTCTAATGATTTATGTAGGTAAAAATAGTATTTACAACAAAATCATTAATATGTGGTTCACATTATTATTTTTCTTAACTAATCCATTAATCCCACACTTTTTTTATGTTAAATTGGGGCTGAATATTCAGCCTATTAGGTGAATCGCGGGAGTACTTACTAACTTATTCTCCAAGTCAGGAAAAGCCCAGCTTTGAAGAAGAATACGCGACTTTAAATAAAATCGCATCTGGGACTGGTAATTTATTTGGCAGTCGTTTTAATAATGAGCCCCTTTAATGGTAAGTTAATGAGAAACTTACAACAAAAAAATAATTACGTTTTTCTAAAAAATTTGGAAAATAGTTTTTGCCATTTTGGGGGTTGAAAAATGTTGAAAATTTTAATCGCTTAAAATAACGTTTTCCCTATAAGATACAAATAAGGTACAAATTGAGGTCGCTGATTACCAAAAAGTATAGCTATTTACACATGATTTTTCAAACTCTTATCCAAAATCTTCTAAACCGATTTTAAATTGGTAATTATTAAGCTAAGTACAAAAAAATTACCACTCTTTAAAAGGTAACACGAATCTTAAAAATTATCAATTCGCTTGTTATGTGTTAACGACCTAACGATATAGTGAGAAATAAACTAATGTATACACGTTTTTAATGCGTATACCAATCGGTCAAAGAGGCAAGTGCGAAAAACCCATATTTCTAAATGCAATTAAATGATTTATTTATAGAAAACCAGAAATAGTCACAAATAAAATTTTATGCATGACGATACATCTTCCACATTTTTGGATAAAAACGCCATTTAAAATGTCTTCGTGGTTGTTTGCGATTAGATCGCTGAATGTGATTCAGCGATGTAAGAAAAAGTAATTCTTTTGCGCTTTTATTATTGTTAACATTTTAATAGTAATCGTGGGCGTGAAAAGTTAAAAAATCCTTTATATTGTTAAAGCCCAACCCATTGTGTATGAGTTTGTTCAAAGGCACGTTCAGACTTACATAATACAACGTGTTGTGTCTACGTCAGCGCAAGTGCCCCTTCGGTGGAACCGAGATGGAAATGCACCGGAGACGACCGTCTTTTAAAATATAATTATTCTTCGAGCATTTGCATATACCAAAGAAGGTGTGTTGCGAGGCATGGATGTTACACAAAAATAACAAGAACAATGTTACAAGAGCATATTGTGTATGTGTGACTATTTAAAAGCTTAATGGTACAAGTCACAATTTTTGTTTGCTTTGTATTTTTTGACCTAGTTGCAAAGGTTTTTCGAGATCGTTGGTACACATTTCAATACAATTTATTTAAATCTAACGATTAACTGGTACCTTACCAAAATTACTTTTCTTGTTGCTCTTTAACATATTAAATATCAAAAAATTTGAAGCTGCGAAACTGTTGAAAGCTTTGTGTTGTGCCTAGCGATAAAATTAATATTATAGACTGGTACAACACCTAAAGCTGTCAAGTGTTTTATTAGGATACAACGTTTTTGATGGCTGGGGCATCTGATGTGCATGTCTTTAGATTGAGAAACACGAATGAGAGTGGAAACCAACGGAAGGGAAAACAAATGAAAGGCGCATAAGAAGGTGGATGGATAATGTGTTGGCCACCCTCAAAACAAAGGGGGGTGAAAGATGGCAGGCTGTTGAGGAACATGCCATAGCCCACCAAGGGTTTTAGCACCACTTAGAAAAAATATATGACACTGCAACTCATTTTTTGAGTTTTTCAGAAATTCCAGTTTTAAGTTGGATATTTCTAAAACTCATGATTTTTACCATTTTAAAGACGCACTAAAAGCAGATTATCAGCTTAATATAGGTCAAAAAACGCAGCAAAGAACATTTGAAGTCAAAATGATTGTAGAAAACAACATATGGCGTTTTTAAATTAAACAAAAACTTAAGTTACATCAGTAAAACTTGAAAATTTTCCAGAAATTGCTGTCCAAACGTGAAAAATTTTTAAAACCCATGATATGTGTCGTTTTGAATAAATAGTTAAGAGCCGATTTTGAGCGTAATATGGGACAAAAATACATATTCGGTAGCAAAACAGTTCTATATAATATTTGAATTAATAAATCAGTTAAAAACTTTTAAAATAACATGTAAAATATTGAAAAAAAATAATACTTTTATTAGAAGTTTAAAGTAATTAATTTTAAAAATATGAAAATCTTTACCTAGAAATGAAAGGCTTCAAATAGTTTATTAAAAAAATGTGCAGACAAAGTTTATGAATCACTAATCGAAACGGATGAAGTCTTTGGCGTAATAAAATGACGTAATCGTTAATGAACATAAAAAAGATTCATTCGAGGTTAAAAATGTAATTAAATATAGTAAAGTAAAACAAAATAAGTAAAGTAACTTACTCTGCCGAAGAAAAACCTCCTATAACATTTGGCGGTGTCATCAGTCTCAATTTTGGTCCTCCACGTGCCATGTGGTAATATAGGCATACCCCTATGATCGTACTGGCATTCATGATCGGTTCCATCAATCCAATAACCTTTATCAGGTATTGCAATCATGGGAAGAGGTCCCGGCCGTGCCAGGATTTCCTGCAGTAATCTCCTGGATGCCGTTGCCAGTTGTGGGGAGTTGGGGGGTGTGGGCTGACATGGCGTTGATAACGGTGACACTTTAATGTTGTTATTGCAAAGTCTGTCATCTTTTTCCGTGTTTCCAGTGCTGTGCCTTTGGATTTGTCCAGGCGTCTGCAAAAAAGAAGCAAATGAATGGTTTTATTCCCTTAAAAGTCTCTAATGCATTTTAAGAAGCGTTTTAAGGAGCTACAAAGGTTATATGAGGTGAATTCGTTAATTTCAAATGTCTGCCTGCAAACAATATTCCTGTAAAATAGAGCGCTTTCAAATCACGCAACTACATCGATCGATTTTCTTTGCTCTAATAATTGGCTTTGGTTTAAATGTTAAAACACATTTTTATATTTTATGTGATTTATGCAATTTGGCTATGTTTACACATAAAATGCTATAATTCTTAATTTGTTTTTCAGTTGAATGGAAATGTGCCAATTTACAAAAAAAAAACTTTGCTTTCATTGCATTTTAATGACTCTACAAACTTGTAAACGATTTGTTTTCATTTGTATATTGTAGAAAGTAATGAAAATGTAATTGTTAATAGGACGATCCTTAAAAACCACAAATTACATCTTAAACTAACTAGGCCGTCTTGTACACCAGATATACAAGTATTTTTAAAGCATGAAATTCATCTTAAAAGCAAAGCTTATTCAACCGTCCTATACACCAGTAACGCATTAAAGTCTTTAGCTTTGATCATTTTTTAAGTCAAGCAAGCAAATTATGTAGAAACATTTAACCTTTTTTTTTTTTGTCTACTAATGATTTTATAAAAGAAAATTAAGCCTATTCTACCCACGTTTTGGGAGGAAACAAAAATATTTTGTGGCTTTTAGGGTGCAATGTCTATAAATTATCAGGCTCGCCCCTTGACCTCAAATCCCCATTAACACCCTACAATATTCCATTATTTAAGCATGTGCCCAATTTTTAACCTGATTTTTCTCGGGATGTGTGCCTCGATTTATAACTTGAGTTGAATTTGCTTCTCTAATATTAAAACGTGTCATTGAAAGTCACGTATTTCATGAACCATAACAATAAAAAAAATTTGTGTACTATTTGTTTTCTTATCCAAAGCTAAATTTTTAAAACTAGTTTTATGGTAGAGCATTAGGGTTTTAGTTCATGATTTTTTAGTACAATACTAAATTGCCCCGGAGTTGCAACTCAATCATTATGCACTAACTACAGGTCAGAAACGTTACAGATTCGATTCCCATACGTTGGGTGACCAAAAAAAAAAAATGGGTCATCTATATAGAAAAGGGTTATTCTGTGAAAAATTAACATTTTTGTATCTATCACTGTTCTAAAGGTAATACTCTCCAATCACTATGGCAGAAAGACCTCTACATTTGATCCGCAGTCGCTGGATCACCAATTTTTTTTTAAATGCAACTGTATAGACTCTACAGTTTAGTTCACCAATAAATAAAATAAATTTTTATAATAGAGGCGAATAAAATAAAATTCAAAATATCTTCAACCAATAGAAATAAACCCTTTATTAAAATTTGTTTAAAACTTTTAATTTACCAATAAATAAAATAAATTTTTAAAATAGAGGCAAATTAAATAAAATTTAAAATATCTTCAACCAATAGAAATAAACTATATATTAAAATTTATTTAAAACGTTTAGTACCAATAAATAAAATAAATTTTTAAAGTAGAGGCAAGTTAAAATTTCTTTAACCAATAGAAATAAACTAATCATTAAAATTTCTTTAAAACATTTAATTCACCAATAAATAAAATAAATTTTTAAAGTAGAGACAAATTAGATAAAATTCAAAATATGTTCAACCAATAGAAATAACTATTTATTCAATTTCTTTAAAACGTTAAAAATCACCAATCGTCATACTCCATCTGCACGGCAAGTCGTTATTAGGTAGATTTTAAGTCAATGACTAAATCCTAACAAATCAAGCAGCTAACTAAAAATAATTAAGTGACTATTACTCTTAATAACGCACTTCTCTTAAATTTATTTAAAGCTAATTAAATTTGTAAAGAGAGAAATTAATTGAAGACATCTTTAGTGACACGTGTCTTGTGCACTCTTTTAAGGTGCTCCAGTTAATTGGAGTGTGAAGTTCCTCCATTTGCACAAATTCAATGCCGAATGCATTAGAGAGCAAAATTTTAATACACAAATGCGTCCTGCAAAACTTTTAATTTATTATAAAATTGTTTTTCGCTCGAGCAGCGTCGAGAGAAAAGAGGAAGAGAAGAAAACTTGTTTCCTATTCCGTGAAGTTTCTTATTTTCTAAAG
Organism: Gymnusa sp. GC000175; assembly: GCA_030264735.1. Classification (NCBI taxonomy): domain Eukaryota; kingdom Metazoa; phylum Arthropoda; class Insecta; order Coleoptera; family Staphylinidae; genus Gymnusa; species Gymnusa sp. GC000175. Next base: position 6,962 of record JARJDX010090804.1, read on the forward strand.
AAGTGTTGTTATAATGATTACAGAGAAAACAAGTTTTTCTTATTTCATCGCAAATAAAAAAATAATTTTCTTTACATATTTTTATTTTGGATAAGAGCGCGCTTTGACAAGCATTACTTTGTATGCACTTGTAGTAGATATGTAGATCTCTATCATTAGCCCGAAAGAATTTCCAGCTCTTGAATATTTGTAAAGTCAATTTTAGAATGAGATCACGTGCCGTATTTATTTGTGACGCTTGGAGTTTTGTAGAAATTGCTTATTTTAGACTTGTAATAAAATCGATTTATTCCAATTTTAAAGCGGCTAAAGGAAATATTACGTTTCGAGAAAAACAAATCGTCCAAGTTTCTCTAAAACTTAATGAGATAGCGAATTGAGTTTAAGATAAGTTTCTGTTGGGAAAAGCAAATATTTACAAACTAAAAAAAAAGGAAATATTTTATTGTGGACATTTATTACAAGATAATATCATTCGCATCCTTAGCTTACAAACTACTAATACAATAAATTATATAAATATTACATGCGCGCTATGCTTATAAATGCTAATATACACCCACACTAATAATTGCTCGCTAGTTTCATATTACTTTCTTACCTAATTAGGTTTATTTTAATTTATTGTGTAAACGTATGTAATATCGCAAAAATAGTGGAATAGGGCGTAAAAATTAATTTAAGTTGGTATTACCGAAATTAAAATTGTATACAGCTTGACCAGTAAATTTTGCATGGAAAAAATATTTTAAATAAAATTTTGCATTGTGTCACGGGCCTTAGGCGCAAAAATAAAATACTTTTTCAGAGACTGTACAGTACTTTGCTTCAAGATAGCACTACCACTCCCACTTTCAAGTGAGAGATACTTATGCGAACCTATAAGTTATCAGCCATCTAGACTTGGTCAAGCTGTAGTATGATCTACAAAAATGATTGGCAAGTTACAAAAATATATGCACATCGTCATCATCACGCAGCTTTCACTGCTGGGTATAACACTCTTCTTTGCCCTAACATACATTACAGGTGGACCTATAGGTTCACGTGGATTTCTAACCACTGGAGTTGGATAATTTTTTATCTGCTCCTGACCAGACAAGGGCATTAGCCATAAACCCTAAGCTGGCAAGGCGTGTTGGAGAGTTAAGACAGTATATAGCTATGAAAAATTTTTATTGTTGTGGGGTGTTAACCGACGATCTGGAGGTCAGAATATATTCTGTTATTCTGTAGTATATTCGATAGTCAGAGCCTCAGTTCCCCAACATGGACTCTTTAAGGTGAGCGAGGATATTGCAAGTTAGCATGTGTTACGTAGTCTCGTCTTTTTCTTTAAATGATCGACAGAGAGCAGTTTCCACTAGTCCATAAAATTTAAGATTCAAATCTGAAAAGAACCTCTGTTGTAGCATCCAGGGCATACACCAGGAAGATCTATGGAAAATCTTAAAAGATAAATGTTTGGCTAAAACAGCAATAAAGAAAATACCAATAACAGAAAAAATAGAAGTAGACCATCTAAACCAATATTTACTAAATTTAACTGATCAGGGCTACCTTGCACAACATTTTACTCGAGATCCACTAGCCCTTTTCGTAACTGATATAAGAAGTAAAAATAAAAGTTAACAGAAAAACAAAAAACCGTTTGACCAAAATTGCAATGAACGAAAGACCAACATCGAAATGAAGCAGACACCTAAAGCGGTTCCTCATAGAAATGTAAAATTTTGACCTTTACATTTATTGTCCGCCCTGAATTAATTCCAACAAAAAATCGCCAGTCATCACCAAGGAATCAGATAATTCAGTATAGTAAATCTCGCAAAGTATTGTATTTCAACACGTTTCTGCAATTTTTTTCGGCTACCAGAAAGTCTATGTGACCCATAAGTGTACGTTAGTTTATTTGTGATAACTCGAAATGTATTAATGATATTTAAAATCTCATTGGTACACGTTAAAGCTGAATTTACTACATACGGAATCTTTAAACTGTAGATCCAGCTATAAAGTAAGTTGCCAGCATTACAGTCAGAGAAGAGGCTACACTTCAGAAGTGGCATATTAAAAGGCTGTTGAACAAGAAGAAGAAGAAGAACAAAAAGAAGACGAAATGAGCTCCACTGAGATGAATTTGCTTTAGAATTAAGAAAGGTACGGGTAGATAGAAAGTACAACCACAAATTAAATTTTGTAAAACGAGGTGTACGTCAATGATATATATATATACTTTCCCCGCTAAAATTCAATATATATAAAAAGTATTCCAAGAAGCATAGGAACGTATAAAAATAGAGAAAATTTAAACGCTAGTTGCTGGGATGACCAGTGAGGATCCAGGACCCTTGAGCCTAGCCTTAGGGGGACAGGCCATAGAGAGATCACGTTAAAGCTCACACATTTTATTACAAAATTGTTTTTTGGTCAATTATTCTGCTTAGAAAACAATGAAAATGTGGCGCTTGGAAAATAAAAATTTTAGACATCCGCCCAAGCAAGTGTGTTCGCCTGTTTTGACGCAAAGGGAAACGACCCAAAGTAAAGTGTAAAGTTTGAATTAATTAAATAAAAATCTCAATAAAATACTAAATTTCAGCACAGAAGCAAGTGCAAAACATAAAATTTTTCATGACGTTTTGTACGATTATATTAAATCATAATCATTTCGTTCTAAGACGAAAACATTGTTTATTAATGAATTTAGTTACCTAAGTTGAAAAAAATTAAGAATTTATTTTTCAATTGCTTTAAAAGAGTGCCAAAAGTACGTAATATTCGTCACTTTCATGATTTTTTTTTTCTATAAAAATAAATAAAAACAATTTTTTAGGAACGTAGAAAACTATTCCATGGGAGGTGAAATAAGTCAAAATTAAAAACAAATTAAAATTCCCCTTAGGGACTTCATAAAGCGTTATCAAAAATTGGAAATTTTGCAGCTGAAAAGTAGCATAAAGTTTTACCTTAAGAAAGTTAACTTTAATCTTAATCCAGTACGACCCTGAATACACTATAATATACGCATCAAAAATGGTCAATTCCGTTCCTGAAACGCTAGGTAGACAAATTTTTTTACTAAACAATTTTTTACTCTTATCCTTTTAAAACCCTCTTAAATCCATGCATGCAGTAGATAAATTTAACTAATTCAGTTCCGTGCAGTTTGCATCACGTGTTTGTAAAGAACGAAACGTGCAGAGAGATGAAGATGGATTTTGGAGCCGCTTCTCATAATGAAACTGCGCTCTAAAAACATGTGCTCCTCAAACGTCAGAGCAGACAGAAAAAACCCTCACGTTTCTAAAATTAAAGCTGCGAGAGAAGCCTTCTTTTCCATTTCACACATCGGAAGAGACAAAACACGTTCTGCATAAATCGCTTTAGAAAAATTTAAAATAGGGGGATTTTTAAATTGGCGCGTTTAATTTTGCACTATGATTTTGTGGAAGCATTTTGCAGAATTATTTTGTAGAATAATAAAATTTTGTAAAATTACCACTAGTTAAGCTAAATAGTTTAAATAAACAATAAAATCCAGTAATGTAACGTTATTTAAGTCTGCACAAAACGGTTCATATTAGTTATTCCAGTCACACCAAAGTATGCGCGCTGGATGTTTTTTATTTATAAAATGGAAACACGACTTGTATATATTGGGAAATTGTTTCTTTTAAAATGTCTGCACCTTACAGTTATTACATGTATGCACATTCTAAGAATTATTTTTTCAATCAATGACACACAACAACATCATCATCCGATCAGATTTTAAAATAAATTTAAAGCGTAATTTGGGAAATTTTAGTTAATAATTTTGCTAATTAATCAATGACTCATAAATAGAAATTATGAATGAGTAATATACGTGAAGAAGAAATCCCGCTCACCATCCTCTTGAAGTTGTTTAATTTCATTTTGAGGTCACACTTTTTAACACAACGGTGTTTGGAAAGGCACGGTTTGACCAAATTTAGTACCTTGCTCGTTGTTCATGTATAAAACAACAAAAAAAAGGAAAATATAGAGACTTTATGCAGCGTTTAACCCACTTTCCGAAAACTTCTTTTATTCGGATGTAATCTATCCACCTGACATGTTTTTTTGTAGTCTTCTATTCAATACGTTTTTTAAAACAAACTGGGACGCTTACGGTTCTTTACATCTCGTAACGTAATTAACTAATTACTGACCAATCAGAAATACAAGTAAAAAAATTATTTAAAATAAATAAATTCCGCAACAAATGTGATTCGATTGAAATTTATTTTTTTGTACTGAAATTTAAATTGGTGCTTATTTATTAACGTCCATCAGGATTATAGAAGTTTTATAAACACTCTACAGAAGTGGGCGATGAAAGATTACCCCGATTGGGAATATAAACACTTTTTTTCATTAGTTATGAAAATGCTTGACTTAAGGCACGTACACAAGCGTTAACAAATGTATTATCTCCAAACGTTTAGATTGTAAATACACTTTGAAATTATTTTAGAATGTTCTTGATAATATTTTTACACCATAAACAAAATTGATTTACAGCAGATGTAGAAAGTAGGAAAATTATAGCTTTTTAAGCTTGGAAAGTCGAATAATTATCTAAAATTAGCTAGAAAACATTGACGATTTCAATTTTAATCATTGCTTAAAATAATGTTTCTTAGTTTAAAGAAATATTACTCAACTTAAAGTAAAGCTACTCCGCTTAAAGTAATATTAGTCAACTGAGTCAAGAAAAACAAAATAAATTTCATATTTAACAAAAACTCGTTTTCAAAAAAACACTAACCTAACATAACCAATTATATCTTATTATACATGTAAGTATTTCAAGTAAAAATTATGTATTTTTTACCCTGCAATAAAAAATGAGGGTGCCTATTTAAAATTTTAAAGTTGCTCCCCTTTCCACATACAAGGGGGAAAAATTGAATATATTTTTATTAAATTTGTTTGTTTAATTGAAATTGTATGTCTCAAGATATTCCAGACTTTTTGTCCACCCTGTATGAAGCAAATTATTTATTTTTACATCTTTCTATCTCTATCGAAATTTTGACTGGTTTAAAAAACGTTATATTTCAACATACAAAAGCATATTATTTTCGCTCCAATTTTGAAAAACTCATATGACATTTATTTTATTTGGCTTAATTACAATTGAAGACGGAATTTTATTGAGACGTTGGAAAATATGCAGCAATAAGATGTGAAGTCTTTTGGAAGGAATGCCAAACGTTTTTAATGAATCCAAATCCAGGGCAAACCCAGAAAATATAATGAATGGTGGGTGATAGGTGGTGTTTAATTATGGGGGTGGATAATAGACGAGTAATGTACAATTTTTAAACTAAACTTATGGAATAGGTGGAATAAATTATAAAAGTTTCAGACCACACAGGTAGATGTATAGTGATGTATGGGTTTAGAAATTAAAACAATTCGGGCACCCCTTGAAGATCAAATCGAGTGTTTGTGATTTCATTTAAAAATATATTTGTAATTGAGGTCGAAAGTAATTTTCAATAAGTGCAATCATTGTGGGAATATTCAAATTGCAAATGTAGCTCAAGCCATGAACAACGAGTAGAGAATGTTTTGCTCTTTACTTTTATTTTTTTAATTTCAATTTGCTTCTCCTACAAATCCTACAAGGCGTTATTGAGTCATATTACTATAATAGCGCAATTAGATCATGTATTGAAATTTACACGTAACGTGATTACGTTGCAAGACAACGCGGATGCTGTTCTCATGGAAATTGTTTGCTGATATTAAATTATGTCAGTCATCAACCTTTTTGTGCCTTTTTGTAAAACAAAATATTTCGAACGCAAATTTCTTGATTTACTTTAAAGCAATTTAACTTGGAATTAACATTACTTTACATGGATTTCCCTAATTACGCTATTTAGATTTTATGACTTAACTTATGCTTAGTTGGGCTAGTTTGCTAGTTTTTTTTGATCTCCATTAGGCATATAATCTGCAGAATTGCCCACGTAAGAACTCATTCCCACTAGGTGATAAAGTATGAAATACTTGCTTAATCAGCCTAAAATGAGCGTTGGAATAATTATGTCTACTAATTATGAAAATTGAAATACTGAAGTCAGTTGCTTTTTGTGCGAATTAAAGGCATTTTTCTATTTTAAAGACTGAACAGTGTCAATAATTTTTTGTTAAAACACATGCATTTATGATGTGACGTCATTGGAAGAATCTCTAACATAAAGACTGCAAATGTGCTCTACCATTTTATAAACATTGAGTCATTCTCAAGCTTTATCAAAAATTGATTTCTTTTTACAAATTTTTAAATAATACATATAACAAAAATTGAGCTACAACTTTAGCAACTTTGCATGGAACATAAATTAATTACTTTAAGAAGAAATAAATAAATCACATTAAAATATTTTTAATAAATTAGAAAGCACAAAATGAAGTAACAAAGATGATGATTAATAATAAATTTTAATGCTGGGTTTGGGAAGTTATTGTATTATGTTAGAAGGCAATTGTATAAAAATTTTAATTTTCATTCAAGGTAGGCAAGTAGTAATATAAGATTTATAGATTATGGTTATTAAAGTTGATAGTAAGCCAAGTTGTTAAACGTACTTTCACAAATCCCGCTTATACATTTATCTAACAATAATTTCTCAAGCTCCTCATTTTAAATTTAAACCCTCAATTGATCGTTGATCAAACTTTTTTATTGTGCTTTATTAAATTTTTAAAAAGCAATAAATTCTGATTTAAATTCATAAAATATGCAACCCTTAAATATATTTATAAAATTAGGTTTTGATTATTAACATTAAAAAAAAACTAATTTTCAAAATTTTGATGTCAATTTTTATATTTTTTAAAATATATTCTTTTACCCTTCAAAAGAGCATTAAATTTTGCACTAAACTCTTGCAATATTCAGCCAATACACTAAATTAGCATTTATTTTTGACATTTTTTAAAACAATCGTAAAGGAAAGGACAATATGCGATTATTTTATAAATTTTGATACCAATTTAGAATTTAAGCTTTCGCGACTTAAGTCGATGTAAGAAGCGCAATATTTGCGAGGCCATTTGGATTCATAATAATCCCCTCAACTTAAATCGTGAAAATGGTTTTGAAATCTTCAATACCTGGAAATATTCGTTTTCATCATTAAATTCCCACCCCCACTAATAATTTTTTTATCCTATATAGGCATACACACTTGAACAAGGTCTCCAGTCATCGGACTTTAATGCTTTCTGCAATAACGAGCGAAACGTTGGCAACAACCAATAAAAATACGCGACTTAAACCCGAAAATTTACATCAATTTTTATATTTTTTGAAATATTAATTCGCCCTCGTAAGGAGCATGAAATTCTGTTTCAGACGCATACAATTTTCCCTTTGCCACCCTTAAATTTATCGATTAAATCTGCCTTTTATTATTGACATTTTGATCGTTGAAGAAACTTTAAAGTTAAATACAATTTCATACGTTATGGATGTAGATAAAACTGATTACATAATCTAGTACAACATATTAAAGTAATAAACTTCTGTAAGTAAATATAATGGTGTGTGCGTATTTATTATTGCGTGATGTTAAATAAATAGGTTGCAGTAAATGTAATCAATGCTGTCAAATTAAACAATCCGGTTGATTGTAACGAGATGTTCATAATATGATAAATGAACACAAATTAAGATAATTTTTTTAAATTTTACGTCATGCTTTACTAACGTCAAAATACAAGAATATTTTATTATTTTACACGCGTATTTAACTAATCTTTTTAATAATTTACAAACTCAAACGTATAAATGTATAAGAGCTAAATATATTCGATGCTAATGATAAAATCAAAATATTCGGCAAGAACATCGTCAAAATTTTTAAAATAAAATAGAAATAATGGGTATGGAAAGACAAATTAAAAATACTTCCAATACAGAGAAAAGGGGAAAGCCGAAGAAGTGGAAGGTAATCTAGAATAAAAATAGGATTTAACGTAATGGACTTAAAGTTCAGAACTTAAAGGAGAAAACGAAAAAATACAAACGATAGTTAAGGTGGAAAAATAATTTAGAATATTATGGAATTACTCGGACTGGACTCAAGTCCAAGACTTAAAAGTGAAGAAACAAAACTATAATTAAGGTAGAAAATATTCTAGCATAAAAAAGGATTACACACAATCCAAATTCAAAACTTAAAGAGGAAGAAGAAGATAAAAAAAAGATGATAAATGATAATTTTAAATAAAAAGAGTATTAAACGCTATGAAATAAAATCAAAAACTTTAAAAAAAGGTGACGAAGGTAGAAGAAAAAAAATGATAATTTAGTAGAAAAATGTTATATGAAGAATAAAAATCTGATGTGGTCACCACCTGACTTTATCATACAATGAGTTTTTAAAATGTAAAATTTTGAAAAAATAATAAGAACAAAATTTGTTACATTAAGTTTAGTCACTTTTGTACTCTTATGTTTTTTTCACAAACTTGATAGTTTTTTAAATATTTGCAAATAACCGAAAAACCTCACCAATAAACCACCACTTCCGGTTGGTGGATTTCAGTTAAAAGTAACTGCGCTCTTCCAATTATTGGTACAAACTTAAATATGAATTTTTGTGGTTATAGCTTGGATAGTTTTTGAGAAATCTTGTCCAAAATACGCGCCACACACACACACACACACATACATTCAGACAGACATTTTTTAATTTTGGTCAATTTTTGTTCAGGGTAGCCTAATAGGTATATTGCCCTAAAACTTTTTTTTTGCGAGTACAATACAGATAGAGTATGGTAACAAATATGGCGGTTATTTACAATAAGAAAGTTGCTATTAATATCTTGGAAACCAAATTATGAAACTTTATTTTGTATTATTATAATAACGGAGAAATGTGACTTTTTAGAATATCCCCATTTTTAGTTTTTTTTTAATAAATTCTAAACTCTTTGGAATTTTGAAAATTTCTTAGAATCAAAGACAGTACAGAAATCTATTCAACATTAATTTATTTAACCAAGTTTTTATCTTTAATAATAAGAAAGACATCCATGGTAGGCTACTCAATTTTGACAACCCTCAACCCTGTATACATAAGCAGGTTTTCAGGCCTCAAAGAAATTTGAATATTATATAAATACTTTTACCCATTGTATACACGTGGAAATAAAGTTGCCTATATTTAATATTTATATTTTGCCTTGGCTACAATATTCTGTACTATTCTTTATACAATGGCAAAAGTGGCAATTTTTAAAACTGTTTTGAAATCTCAAAAAGAGATATAAATTTGGATAAAGAAGCATTTAGTAAGATAGATTCTTAATGTTTTTATAATGTGAATGATTTATGGATCAAAATTATTAAAGACATTAATTGTTGTGTTTAAATTATATTTAACTTTGCTGGTAATATTTCATTAAAATGTTATTAAGATTTCGACAAATATAAAACGAATGTCTAATTTAGAGCATTATGAGAAAAGTGGAAATGAAAGTCAGAAAAGTATAGCTAAGCAAGAGTAA
>JARJDX010090833.1:0-12673 GCA_030264735.1 Gymnusa sp. GC000175
AATTTAAGAAGCTCCTTTGAATTTTGAAACATAGTTTGGATAAATTTAGGGCCACTTCTAAAAAGCGTAGTTAGTTAACAATATCATTAAATTGACATATGACGACATTGTTATGATACTATTATTAACAATGTCACATGACAATATATTCGTACAGTTAACTAACTACGCTTTATAGAACCGGGCAAAAGTTTATTAACTTGTGCTTTTATCAAAATTTCATACATAAATTCACTTCTCTCACTCACTAGCCCCAAGGTGAGCAAACTTTTTCCTCAAGTGTTAAGAAGTTTAGAGGGTCGCAGAATGTGACAAAAATAAAAAAAAATCAATTAGTCACTTAATTACACAATTTTAATCCACATAGAAGATCTCATTTTGCAGTCATTTTATTTTCTGTTCACGGAGTGTAAGTCTGAACTGAAGATTTTATTAATTGACTGCCACAAATTGTTTAAATCTAATTTGCACATTTTGGCTTAAAGTAAGGACTTATATATTTAAGTTAATAAATTGTTTAGCCTTTAGGGAATAGACAATTAGAGCATTAGACTATCGATAACAACTATTAAAAAAATTACATTTAAATTATGTAACTGTTGCTGATTTTGTGGTTGTATTTATGAGAAGGCAAGAAAATAGATAAAAAAATTGTTTAATAAACGTGTTGTCAGGGTAGGGGGATAAATGGAGTCAAGGAGACGGGACAACTGCACCGTCTGATTCAGCACGGCGTCACGCTCAGGGGGAGCGTAGCGCGCGAGGGGATACATAGAGGGGAAGGCGCACTGCAGTCACTGACCTCTATTGGCTGAGCCACATTGCGTGATCGTATAATCTAGCAGCAACCGAAAACTGAAAAATGATTTCGCAAATTGCTACACTAATTTAATTCTCTCCCAACATTTTTTCACGAATTGAATTTGCAACGCTTCAAAATTATAAGCGATTTTAATTTAATTAGTAAATACGTACCATTGCTTATTGCACAACACTAAAAATGTCACTGACGCATAATAAAATATAGGGTTATGCGATGTTTTTATTTGATAGGATGCAGCCTGCTTAATGCTGTAACGAAATGCTAGTTTGCTGATAAAATAAGCGTAATAAATCGGAAAAATACATTACACAACATACCTTATGTTTCTTAAAGACGTTAAAAACATTTATGTAAAATTAAAAAAAATAGACTAGGTTATCGCAAAAACGAAATGAAGCAAATTACCGGATTTATAGTTAATGGATGTAAAATATGGAGTTGTCTTATATTCGGGAATGTTTATGTTGCATCTTTCTAAACAAAACTTGCGTGATATTGTTAAAAAAAATATTAGTGATAGGTTAATAGCAAGAAAAACAAGTCATAAAATGTAGAGGAAAAACAAGTATGTTTAGTAAACATAATTATTATTGTTTAGGAAATAGAGTAGCATGTAGAATAAAAATTATTCAACAAAAATAATTTGTTTTTAAACTTTAATTAAAGAAAAAGCAATTTAGATGTTAAAATTAAATTTTTAATAAATTAATTCAACCTTTTAAGACCTTTTATTAATAAAATTTTAAATTACTTTCATAAAAAAAAAACTTTATCAATCTTCCTGCCATTAATTTTGTTAATTAAATTTTAATGTTATTTTAAAGGATCACGTCAAGCTTAATTAGTGTTTAAAAAATTACGATTATTAATAGATTTTGTTATTGTAATCTGATTTTTTATATTATGTAAATTATTTGTTGTACTTCTTTGTTACATGTGTGTGTGCATTTGTATCGTGGGTTTTATATTTCTTATAGTTGTGTTTTATTCATTATACCATTATAGCAAGGTCATTTAGAGGACAAAAGGTATGAGACCCTTTGGGACAAGTGGCCGAGTAGGTAGATACATAACAAAGGCGCGCACAACTGACCCAACATTCCGATCATAAAATGCGGGTGCCCCGCAGGGTCAAAACTCTTCCTATTGAACCGCGATAACTTCTAAATGTTTGTTATTTACACACAAAACATTGATAAGGATTAATATTTTTTTTAATACGTACAATATAAAGCGAGATAAACAAGTTATTGAATCAAAACGTTTGATTGGAATTGAAAGTAAGACTACGTCGAGATTTTGTTCGTAATAAATTAAATTTATGGTCGATGAGGGACGCGGATAAAAAGGAAAATTAGCAATTAGAAATCCTAGTATGTGTATAATTGCTCGATCAGACGATGCTAATTTGGAATTATAAAACACCATTCATAATACACTGCACTTCATGCATCATAGTTGAAGGAGAAATCGTCGTCCTACATGGAGACGGTTCGACTTGGCCTGAATCACAAACAAACTAGGAAGCACTTTCACACGAAATCGTAAAATAAAATCCCAGAGGAAATCCAGAGAAAGATAAAAGCAATAAGGCATAGAATACATCCAGAAAATAGTTACAAATATGCTCAAAACCACCATTATGCCGCACAGCACAAAGAAACGCCACGCAATACACCTTTTCTTATTCAAATAGTACACTTACCATAAAAAATTAAAAGTTAAACCGCTACAAATAAAAACAAAAAAGTATCCTTAAAAGAATAAAAATGCACAAAATAATCCAATGAAGTAATTGCAGCACTTAAAAAGTTTTATTTTGTAATGTCCTTGAAACAAATCGGACAGCACAACGTCCGCACCAATACAACTAGCACAAAAGACTGCCGCGTCGCAGCGAGGCAAAGCAGGCAAGCGCGAATCCGAACGGGAGTAGAACCAGTCGACGATTTTAGCCGAGTAGTTTAGCCTGGCGGTCGCGTCGTTGAAAGCAGCAACAAGTGATACATAGATCCAGGCACGACGATTCGCTACATATCCGCATAATACAACCAGTCTAACTACTTTTTTTTCACGACTAATTTCGCAAAATTCTAATTCATTTTGAAATCGTCGAGCAGCGACGCGCAACGATTATCGCTAATCGATTCCAATGACTCATGCCAGCGCGGAGGGTCATAAACAACGGTAATGTGCTACGAGCGCAAAAAACTATGCTAATTATTTATAATGCGCTATATAATAAGCACTTGTGTGAAAGGAAACTAAATTAATAAAAAACACAAACAGCGAGCGCGCAATAATAATAATACACAATTATAACTTAGTATAATTGATAACAACAAAGGAAAAAAACAAATGTAGGCCGCTGCATTTATATGTGGATTAAATATAAATATATAAATCGCCATTACTACTCTTATTATGAATTGTTTATTAAGTGTAAAGAAGCAACATGGGAAATTTGCCAGAAACGATATAAACGCATTATACACGCACGTGCTCCCATTTATTTATTTATCCGGCGAATTTATTTTAAATGCTGGCAGATTATTTGAACTTTCAAATACAATTCTATTTTCATCCAGGCGCACTTACTATACAGGATGATTCAATCACTTAATAGCTCATCGTTTTAAAAGTTGTTGGTGTCTGTCATTTTTAGAGAAAATAAAATTTTACTTTGATTTATTACCCCAATTTATCACCTAAGAAAGTAAATTATAACATTCATTTAACTGTGATGAATATTTATTTCCATCAAGGTTCATGGAGGAATGTTTATTAGGGTATACACGTTACACGGGATTGCGTTCAATAAGTTTCTTGGATGCGATTAATTTCGTCCTCGTAATTAAATTTTCAGTGTTATGAAGTTCTTCCTTTATTACAGGTGCTTTGCCTTGACGTAAAAATCAATTATTGTGATAACTTGTATATAAATTACGTTTAAAATTTGTGTCATTCCATTATTTATTTAACAAATCTTTAATATTTATATAGATAATTAGTAACTGTTTTTGTTAGGATTTTATTCCCATTTGGCTAACTACCTAGCGGGATCCTTTTGCAATTATTGACGTATGTGTGGTGTCATAACTTTTTAACCTAAATCAGGGTTCTTAAAGTTACTTCTTACTTTCGTATTGTGCGTTTGCCTGCTATTAAACAAAAGCAAGAGACCTACGGCGGTTTTATGTGCATTTTACCACTAAATCAGGGAAGTGATCCTGGGGCATATACCCTTGGTGGTTGTCTCCGTAGCCTTTCGAAAGGGAAGTGGTCGTAAAATTGCGATGTTGGTTTTTCAGGATTTGAACCTTAAGACCTTTAGCATAGCAGGCATCGCAAGCTCTATCCAAGTTTTGACTAGGTGGGCTAAATTGAAAATTCCACAATTTTTGGCTGCCCAAAAAAAAATAGGGTTGTGGCAAAATATACAAGACAGCAGTAGATCCGATGTGGACAACCTTTAAAATATTAATTAGAGCCCAAAATAACAATTTTTTCTGAGCCCCATTACAAGTGTTCGCGAGCCGTCGCATACTTGGCACCCCTGCTCCAGATTTTAGAAGACGCCTTCGTCTTTCCAGAGTGTTATTAACCTTTATCCAAATGACAAATGGTATCCCAGTGCTCGGATATTTAAATAAAGAAAACAAGTTTAATGGTCAGGAAGGGTTTATCTAGTTTTGCCATACGTACCAGTCTTCGTGAATCTCATTAAAATCGGAATTTAGAGCTTAAATCAGGGCTGGGCAACTTTTTAAGGCCAGAGCCGCGTTGAAAAGCATAAACTCGGTGTGGGCTACATTAAGTTGAAAATTTGTGAGTCAGAAATTGCAATGGTGATGCTGCAGAGCAAAATTAACGAGTAGGAAATCGAAATCTCTGACCACCGCGGGTCGCACAAAAGGAGATGTAGGACCGCGGGTAGTCCACCCCTGGCTTAAATCGTTGTCCCGGTTAGTTTTCAGAAGAACGCAATAACTCGGCACAAGGATAATTCGGCTCTAGAATAACTCTACATTGGGGTAACTTGGTTTAAAACACACAAAGGCACAGTTACGACGTAAAACTATGTCCAGTTTATTTTAAATTAAACAAAACAAAAACAAATTGTTCTGTTTTTATGATGTTCTCAAAATGTGACATTTTTTGGTGGCGAAGTTTTCGTTACACAGCTCTACGTCAATAATCCTGCACCGTACGAATTTTCGCCTTGCTATTATTAATTAATTATTAATTATTCGCGCATAAATTATGTGACAAGTACAATGTGCCCCTATATTTTATGTCCTGATTAATATGCGTTTAACATTGGCAATGATTTTTTCCACATTTCCTTTAATACCCATGTGGTTAAGAATAGAAGGATGTTTTCTAAACCCACCCATATCCTGGTTATATAAACACAAATCAGGCAACCCAATTCCATTATAAAAAACACATATAGGTTAAATCAAAAGAATGGAATTTTAATAAGCGTAATGAAAAAAATTAAATAAAAGTTTACTCGTAAATTATAAGATACTTTTTTTTTAACGTAATCGCATTTTAATTTGCTTTAACGGTTTTTAAATGACGTCATTGGCAATTTTTTTTAAATTACATGTTAAGTTATTTTTTTGCTATTCTTTTGCTTTTACATACAGTGGTTAGAAACTACAATTATGTAAGAAAACAGCATTGAATGTTGAAGAAATTAAACTCACAAAAATGTTAGAGAAGTGAGTCTCATAAAACATGAAGGTGTCCTATTAAGACCAGAAATGGAATTTTTGATTAAATCGGTTGGTACTCGGGTTTAAATCTTGAATTAAAAAAATCATGCAACATTTTTGCCATTAACTAGAAAGGTTTATACGAGGGGGTATTGGTATATAGTTAGCTTAGGCGATTTTTCAAAAGCAACTAAATAGTAAGTTTTCTTCGAACGAGGAGGTAATAGTCGCCTTGCAGAATAAGATAAAAATTTGTTTTGAATGGACATCAACGTTTCGAGTTCGCTATAATAAATGTTTTATTTTTTATTTTAAAGAGAGATTGGATTGAATAATAAATTATTTTGAGTTTCAATTTTTTGTTGCTTCAGCAGTAAGCTAACTATATATCAATAACCCCTCGTACAGTATTTTCAAACTTTCAAATTTTTTTAAATAATCACTAAACCTAAAATTATTTTCTGTTCTAAACACTTGAATTAACAATTTTAAATTCAAATTGTAAAATTTTAGTAGATTTGGAAATTTTTGATTTTTCACCATGTTATTAAGGTCCGCCTGCACTATTGCCTAATTCCACTAGCTCAGTGATCATACTTTTGATCCCAAGCCGAAAATATGACTGGAAAAATAAAACTAAGATCATGTTAATCTCAGCGAGAGAGCTTTTGTTCAGGAATGTTGCCATATTAAAGTCATTGGGTGGGGACGAGGAGGCTCCTTTCATATACATATTAAAGAATAAATAATTTACGAATATTGATTTTAAAATTTCAAAGAAATTGCAATTGAAAAGAAATAGTAAAAATAATTGATGATTAAAATTTATGATATAGCCTATATAAGTCTGTTACTGTTTTTTTTACTTTCTTTATAGAAAACTAATTAAAATAATTAGAAA
This sequence comes from Gymnusa sp. GC000175, assembly GCA_030264735.1. Taxonomy (NCBI): domain Eukaryota; kingdom Metazoa; phylum Arthropoda; class Insecta; order Coleoptera; family Staphylinidae; genus Gymnusa; species Gymnusa sp. GC000175. The sequence goes on from JARJDX010090833.1 coordinate 6,449, forward strand.
TAATTTATACATGAGCTATATGGTATGCGTTTAAATATTTATTCACGTAAGTCAATTTACATTGAGATGTGAAGGTCAAAATGTGCATAACAATAATTTTACATTAAAATGCAATAAAAAAAACTAGGAGTACGTTATAAAACTACTTCTATTTTTTACATAAATATAAAAGGAGATAATAATATTTTCTTTGTTCTTATTAAATTTTCATTCAACACAATTTCCTTTTTACGTAGTTTAGAGCAAAAATCAATAAGGGATAGGATGAGGTCAATGAATAAATTATAGCATTGTTCTATATCCTGTTATTATCCGGATTTGCACGACTTGACAGACAACAAATATCCTAGAATGTTTTATTTTACTTTAAATTTAAAATACGCGTTTTACGTTTTAAAAAAACTGTAAAAGTTTACGGAAAGATTTTTTACTGTGATTTAGGCACTACATTGTGTGGTCCATAACTAATTGTATTTCTTGTCTAGAAATAATCGTAAATTTCATTGTTAATTTTTTTTGTAAATTAAAAGGTAAAAAAATGTGTCCAATACCTGACTTTTCCATACATTATAAATTATTTTATTATATTAAAATAAAACAAAATTGAATATAAAAATAAGCGATGGAGAAAATGTAATTGTAGAAGAAACGGGAACAAATGTACCAGTTGGAAAAAGATCACAAGACACAGCAGATGGTACGAAAGCTGGATTGAACGGATGCGTAGTACCAAAACGAACAAACATGCTAGAAGCAAAATCCGAAGTACTAGGAAAAGCAAAATTAGACAAAAATAAAACTCGAACCAAAATTGATTTGATGGTAGAATGAAGAAACTGTCAGATCGAAAGGAAGCAACCAATCAACGACCGAAGAATGCAAGTACATAAAGAAAAACGATGTAAAACAGGAAATAACAAAGATAAAAACCGGCTACTGTGAGAAATGCATCAGATTTAAAATGTAGCCTATACGGTACACAAAAAAAAAATGGAGAATTGTATAAGGGCCGAAAAAAACAAGTCAATGAATACATAATAATAAACAACACACAGAAGCAAACTAGCCCAAATATCGTATCAAGAAATACCAGTTGGAAAAAGACCACAAGAGAGACCGCACCATCTGCCGGATAGTACGAAAGCTGAAAATCATTATCAACAAATGCGTAGTACCAAAGCCAACATGATGTAAAACCTAGCTTAAAACAAGAAGAATAACAAATATGAAATATTGTGGTGATAGTTTTGATAGTTTTTGAGAAACAAAAAGGTCCACAAAAAGGTGTTACACATACAGTCAATAAAAATTTAGGCCAATTCGTGTTTAGGAACCCCAAAAAGTGTGTTTCACTAAAATCTTAATTGTATCTTACCAAAGTACAATAAAGTATTTCAGTTATTATTCGATATTTCATTGGCAATTTATGCTTGAAACTAAAAACGATACAAGTTTTCGAACCATCAAAATTTATAAGTACCTAAAGGTATATACATAATTTAAAAAAAATAAAACACTTTTAGTCTTTCCAAATCATTTCCAGAGAACTTGTTAATAGGAAGTTAACAAATTATGTCCAATTTAACCGATTACCCGCTTGAACTTGCTGATCTTCAAACTTTGGTAGAGTAACAATTATAAACGAAGTATGTATATGGTCTGGAAGTAAACACTAAATAAATTAAGTTAATTTGGTGAGCAAAAGTAAATCCAATGTATGTAACGCTTACTAAAAGCGGGCGGGGAGCAAATAAAACGAGTTAATAAATTTACATATTTGGGTTGTACAATAAACGACAACGAACCATTCAATGGAAATAAGGAACCAACCTCTTGGATTAGGCAAGAATTACGTTAATACGCACTTATTTATAGTTCCAGTTTTTTATTTGGAGATGCAAATTTGCAAATTATTTCATACGTTATATTTTTTGGTGTTAAAACTTGGATCCTAAAAAAAACTAAACAGAAAAAACTTGAGGCTTTAATAAGGTATTAACCATTTGAAGGAGGGAAGAAAGTTCCAAAAATTATGTAATTAGCAATGTACACTTTTCAATAAAGTATATTTACCACTGAGGATTTAGTGAAGAATATTAAGAAAATCATGGGAATTACCAATAGTGCTGTGACGCATGGGTTTAGCAACGTAGGCTACGAAAATAAGTTTTTATGACTGATTTTCTTACGTAGTTCCATTGGTTATTGCCAACGTTTCGCTCGCCATTGCAGAAAGAATGCTTAAGGCGAAAACGTCCGGAGACATATTTAAAAAAAATTGAATTTATGAAGAATTTGTTACACACTCTTTAACTCTCCGATGGCTGATATGTGTGGTTGATTACATTACCTAGCGCCACGCCACGCCAAGTACCTCAAGAAACCACTTTGCGTACCCGTACCACATTCTGGTAAACACTGCTCTAGAAAGAGAATGTTGACTTTCCAGAGTAACAAGCTTAAACACTTACACAAATAACGCTGCAAAAGGATCTTGCCAAGTTGATAACCTCTTATAATATTTTAACAAATAGGGTAAAGCAAATAAATAAAATATTTTCAATTTATACAATAAGATAAATAAAAGATATGATAAATACCTAGTTATGAATTGGATGTTATCAGTTTCTGAAAATAAAAATAATCTTTTCGAATCATACTGTAATGTTATTGAAAATGCACGCATCACTCACGCCCGAATAATTAATTAACGTTCGCGCTACTTTGTTGTTGAATAAACAATTACATCTATAAATAACAAGTGGAAATGTGGAAAGATAATTACACACACACATTTGAACTTTGCTTCATTAATATTTATCATTCATGTGGGAAATATTATTCATTACTTTATACGCGGCGCTCAGTGCGATTATTTATCGTAAATAAATTGCGTCAAATAAACATCGTAATTGGAAATTATGCGATGTGCATACATGCATGAAGCAAAAACATTGTTTTGGAGGTCAATGTCCAGTTGTTTGGTGTTTTATAAAATCACATTTATAAAACAATGAGTATGGCAGGCTGGGAGAGCATCTGGCGCAGAAAGTTAACTGCAACAATAAACGACAGGTTCTGGTTATAATATAGCTGGTCGTAGCTGCATTCCCCTGCTGCGCGTAAACACTCAACTCAAAACTATTCTCGGAATCGACCGCCTTTTGAAATGAATCGGTAAACAGTAATTTGTTAACCAATACCTCATGACTGACACATCATTTTGTTATCATTATGAATATTAATGTAATAAGCATAGCAATATATAGGTGTTTTTTGTTGTTTTCAGGCTTGTGCAAAGTGGACAAACATCTGCGGGCGAAATGGCGAATGCAGCAGCCGATTGCATCTGCAGCAATCAATATAATAGCTGTGACCTCGAGGCTTGCATGCGCGCAATGAACATATATCAGCAAGTATTACAGAATTTAGCATATTCATGGTTTGTATCACCTTCAATGTGAATAAATTTTAACATAAAATATAAATAAACGATTGAGAAAAAAAAAAGGCAGACATTTTCTTGGCATAGTCTGGTTCTACTGTAAACAATTCCTGGTGTACTGCACTCGTTAAAAATGTAACACGACCAGTTTTTTGTTACATGATGGTGGGTGGCACTTGCAGGCAGCTGCTTGTTCATAAAATATCAAATACTCGTTCGTGCAATGTACAGATGTTATATCAAAGTGCGTTATCTCGCTCCCTATTCTGTAATATAAACAGATAAGAGGAGAAGGGCGTTTAGCGCTGCGGTGATATTTCATTATAGCCGGTTTGGAACTGAATAGTTTCAAGGTGACCTTGCCGGTTCTCGGAAAGATATATTTTACAACTCACCGTACAACACATTATTTACCGACGAGAATGCCTCAACACCAACTTACACGTTTCTTATTCTTCCGATAAAACAAAAACAAAACATTCGTGTAAAGGCGACGCGATATAACGGATAAAATTAATGCAATCGCTCAACCAGAAACAGAAAGATAAAATTTCTTTCTTTTTGGGTTTGTAACTTCCACGCTTAATTCATTCTTTATTTCATCCGTTTAATTACCATATAAGACAATTAAAATTTTACCCATTTAATCGATAATTTATAAAGAGGAAATGCAGGTAATCATACTTATAAGTGCAGACGTGTCTGTGTAGGTAAATTCTAAAATCTTCTGAAGGCGTCTAACATTGCATAACACAACAAAGAAAGGCGGCTTTTGTATGCAAATATGAAACAGTTTAAATTTGGTATGTTTACACTTTCAGAACGCCTTTCTGTGCTAGGAATTTTGCGTGAAAGGGTAATTAAATGCGAGAGAGTACGTTTAGAGTTTGAATTAGGCCGTTCAAAATGCATACATCCTTTAAATATGCACAGTTGTAAGCCAGAAATGGCGGAGTAATTCCGAGGAATTGTGCTGCCTCTTCGTACTAACTAAACAGCAATGCGGGTTGGGCGAAGATAAAGTGCCCAACGAGCATGCATTTGCAATTCAATGTTTAAACCATTGTGTGAATGCTCAACGGAGAGATATGCCATTTGCATACCAGTCACGTGTTCACGGTGGACCACGCACAACGTAGGGGCAGGACTGCAAGCTATTGTATATCTGTCACCGAATAAAATACTACGACAGAAATGTCCTCATGTTATATAAATCCTTTCTAGATTAACATTTGAAAAATGTAATTCGTTTGATTCAGAGTTATGGATGAAATTCGTCATTGGTGCTTAAATGCTGAGATATTGAACGTTCTGCACCTATGAAGACTGATTTTGTCAATTGATGTAGAATTGGGTCGGAAATGTATTTTGAGTAAAATTGAAAATTGTCAGTTGATGTTGTAAAGGTTGATTTAGCCCAGTTGCATGTTGCATCTGAAGCGGAAGTAGGTAGTTAACATGACTAAAACGTTGGGCGTTCATAAGCGATGGGTTATTGGATAGCTGGAAAGATTGTACAACATCCCGTTAGGTGTTCTAAATTCAACTATGGATATATGATGTATAATTGATGTTTTTAATGCAACGGCTCCAGGTATTAACGATGCAGCGAGGTTGACACGCCCTACGGCGTGGGCGGCAGAGGCGAGGCGAAACGACGGTCGTCCGGGTTACTGACACAGCTGTGCCTGCTGTCTGTCGCTGCTTACATGAAAGCATAGTTCTCCTTTAATGTGCGCCATTCGTGTCTGCGTCACCTTAACCAACTTGCTGGAAGAGAGCCAAATACTCCCGGCTATAATATAAATAGATTTAATAAAAAGACGATGACAGATTCTACGCAAACTAAAGTCCCAACGCACATTTATTTCATTTTTCCATAAAACGATCAAAGTTGGGATCTTGGAAATTTAGCGCCGCCACATAGGAACATCGATAAAGAAAAACATTCGCCAGGGGAGAGCAAAGATTGTGAAGGCATCAAACAGCAATGAAAAGCGGCATAGTTCGGAGAGGGAGCGTTCATAGAATCTTTATTAGAGCGTAATTAAAGTGTTCTCAAACAACAACATAAACATTTAGTTGGACGAGCAAAATCGAGAACGTGGAGGAGAGGACCGTTGCTAGGCAGCACTTATTGGGTTGAGAGGCGGCGCTCAGCCCGGGCAGCTGGGGGTGGCAACGCGTGCGGACGTGTGGGACGCGATATATGACATTGACAGTTTCTATAGCAACCACGGGACGCCACGAGAATTGTTTGTACGACCTCCCCATTCGCTCTTTGATGTCATATCATCGGTAAGACGCGATCCTAGCAATCCACAACTAACGAACCTGCAAAGAAAATAACACTTTTTCCACAGGTTACATAATCCACAAATGCAAACTAAAGCAAAACTGGAACATTAAGTAATTTAATACTTTTCTATGTACTTTAATACTTACATTATAGATTACATAGAGACTAACTTACCACTAACTAACTTTGGTTAATTATTATTTTAGAAAATTATCCACATCAAAACAATTTTCTACTAATAGGTCATTATTTCAACAAGGATTATGATAAAAAATTCAATAATCTGCTGAAAATTTACAAAAGTATATTTTCCACCACTTTAAAAATTTGACATCATCCAAAATGGTTTCTGATTTTCCATTTATTTCCATTGATTACAAAGACAAAAGAGAAAGAAGATATGTCACTTATTTTTACACTAGAATAGTAGGCATATATGGCAACTATTATTGGTGAACTCGAAAGAAAAAACTGATTGGAA
>JARJDX010090846.1:0-23267 GCA_030264735.1 Gymnusa sp. GC000175
AATCAACAAATTCGAAGTGATCCACGACATCCTCGGCGAGCAGCTAGCTAGGGCCGAAGCCACTGTAAGCCTTCGATCCACCATTTTGTATGCGGCTTAAGCCCGGTCGTGTCACAAGTTGATCATTAAAGTGTCCTCATGAACATGAAGTCACCGAGAGGGAGTAAACTGTTTAAGAATTCCTTTTTTGAGTTTTGCGCTATTCTCTTAAAATTTTATACATAAAAGCTATTAGGTCTTCTTGGATCAATACTTAAGAAGATAAATTGACAAAAAGTTAAAATATATTAATTCGAGGAGAAAAAGGATTTCATTGGCATACTCAATGATCAGCAATATTCAGCCGGGAAGTTTAATCTTTCCTATGCTTTTATGCCTTTAGAGCCTACCTCCAAATACAAGAGTAGCTGGGGAATTAAATACCACAAGAAATGTCGGAATTAAGGCAAGAAGTCGAATGAAATCTGGAGCCAATGACCACTTTAAACCTTCCGGCTACTGAAATAAAAAATTCCAGAAGCTATTTTGCAATTATTTTTGAAAATATTATTAAAATCTAAGTTTTTACCTTTTTGTTAACTATCGCCCTACTTTATATCCAAAGAGACCTAGGGTATTGATCCTATAGCAAAAATGCATAGAACCCTTTTTTTAAAGAAAATTTTGTCTAGTTTATTTTTGCGTTAAGTATTTCAAAGTTTCCAAAAAATTCAGAAAGAAAGCGAAAAATTAAAATGCATAGAACCTTTTTTTTGAACAAAATTTTGTCTAGTTTATTTTTGCATTGAGTATTTAAAAGTTTCCCAAAAAATCACAAAGAAAGCGAAAAATTAATGTTTAACAATTCCCCCACTACCGCTCCTACTTTAAGTATATTTATCAGGACGAAAGGAAATAACTGTACAAAAAAAACTACGTGATTTTTTTGGCTTATTTGACTGGACTAAGGACTAGATATGCTTTTAAACAAGATTATGTACCACATAAGTACATTAATAATATAGTAAAACAATCACTTGAATGGAATAATAAATTGTATCTCAATTTCATGCGTTTAAAGTGTCGAAAGAGAAGCCATGTAGAGGATTGTAAACGAGCATTGTATCAAAAAAAAAAATCAAACCACGAATTTTACTAAATGGAAATATGTTAAAAGGCAGCACTGACATTGCCGAAGCTTAGTAAGAATACATTCTGTACCAACCCGTTTCCTAATCATAATGGATTGGATGATGAGAAATACCGAATATGGCTTCAATGAACACCCACCAATGCAAAGCACCCATTTCCAGTCACGCAATGCCTAAAACAAGGTGACGGATTAGCCCCAATGCTTTTCAATTTGGCCCTTGAGCATGTAGTCAGAGGCACATCTGTAGACAACAACTCAACAATCCTGAATAAATCACGGCAAATTATAGGATATGCAAATGACCTGATCGTTTTAGGAACATCTCTACCAGCTGTAAAAGAGACATGGGTGGAACTGGAAATACTTATTCTGCAATCGGCCTACAAGTCAATCAAAGTAAAATTAAACTTATGCTGAAGACAAGAAGCAGAAGAACGCTCGGACAAGACGCGCAGATCGGTAGCCATAATTTTAAAGTTGTAGACAGTTTCCAATACCAGGGGTCTTGCTTAACATGATGAGACGAAGGAAGTCCCGAAGCGAATAACTGCAGCAAACCGGTCCTACTATTCGCTGCTTCAATCATGAAATCCAAAGATGTCAACAGAAACACTAAAGTAAGACTCTATAAGACACTAATTCGCCCAATGATATCATACAAAAGCGAAACCTGGACAATATCCTAAAAGAACGCAAACTCTGTATATCTTTGAGAGAAAGATGCTACGAAGGATTTATGGTGCAACAAACAAAGATGGCATATGGAGAGTTAGATACAACTTTGAACTCCGCAACATTTACGGAGAGCCAGTCCTCTCCAAATTCATAAGAACTCAACGGCTACAATGGGCGGACATGTTCAGAGAATGCCCGCCCAAAGGATACCAAAAAAGCCCTAAATTGCAGACTTAAAGAAATGAGGACCCCTGGCAAACCTACGCTGCGCTGGGAGGATGGCGTGAGTAAAGACTCGAAAGAACTGCTGCAGGCAAGGAGCTGAAGGCGAGCCGCAGAAGACCGAGCAGAGTGAAACGACGAAGAAAAATACCTACCAACTGGAAGGCCTAGAGTTTGCCTTGCAGATGATTTTGTGCTAGTAACACAGAGAAGATGATATATAAAAATAAAAACGGTAGCGAAAAGAATATACTCCCAAGCAGTAAATTAAATAAAAAAAGGACTAAAAACATTAAGGTTCCTGCCGATTCTGGGTTTATACGACATGCCAGTATAGCTGTGTAGTCGGCGAAAGTAACTTCTATGATAACTCAGTTGGTAGGTCGGCAGTGATTGGGAGGCGCAGGAAAGGACCTAGAACACTTCCTTGTGGACTATTGAAACATAATAGAGTTTGGTTTGTTTATTGCCATCTAATAAGTCGCCACAAAGGGTACCTTTTCGCACCAAGGGCTTTAATAATTTTGTTGATAAGGCCAAGTACTTGTTTAATAGTTTCATGTTTGCTTCATAAATATAATTGGTGATCGGTAATAATGTATTTTTAATCAATTGGTGATTTTCTTTTTTCCGAATATTTTCGCATCATTGGAAAGAATTGGCAATAGGTGATGGGCCTATAGGGGGTAACTTCGTTAGATATTTTTTATGGTTTATTAATTATGATTATTTAAGCTAATTTCACGATGTTTTCGTTAGTGTTGAAGTCCTCTTTAGCGTGCAAGTACTAATACTTAGATACAGACATGAAGTGGGATGTATATGCCTATTTTTTCGACTATAAGATGGCTTTTAATAGAGTTCAACACCAAAAGCTGATAAAAATTTTAAAGAATAAACCTTGGAAGAATTACCAGACGACAAGCGTAAAAATCGGCGACGGTAGCATATACAGAGTAAAAATTTTACATGGAGTAAGTTAGGGATATGTATTACCTTCTTTCTTATTTAAGAGCTACTCCATATAAATATTTCAAAAACACATATAAATTGCATAAGAAGAAATCTTCTATACGGAAATCGCATAAACGCAGATGGTACCATGATATTGTCGACAATATAGAATAGTACAATAAGTTATGGCTGTGGAACTTCTAGTAAAATAAAACTCTAAGATACCAGGTTCGATTTTGATGCACTATATTAACGTTTGTTATATTGGTATTTTAGAAATAGAGAAGCAACTTTCTAGATCTAGCAACTAGCATTAGGTTCTACAATAACATGCTTTATGACTAAACAGTTTTCACAACAAATATTTAGCTTGGAAGATAAGAAATTTTGTTAAAATTTTTTTCTATATAAAATTATGTTTGAAAATTAGAATTTAATTTCTCTACTATTTGAAGATTAATTTAATTATAGCGCTTTAACTATTTTAAGAATTATTATTATTGGATTTTTAAAAAAGTTTTAAAATTTAATTAGAGGGTTGAATTAATCTATATATTTTGATTATAATTACTTGAAATATATTTTAAATAAAATTTAAGTGATTGTATTCTTTTGACATTTTTAAAGTACGAAACATTAAATTGAGTAATTTCTGTTATGTGCAAGATAAGATAATCATCCAATGGAATTGTTTAATTAGTTTTTTTGGCACAGCAAAATATTATAAATGTAAAAGCTGGTGGCAAAGTTAATGGCCTGTTATCTTGGTACATTACGAGCAAATGTGAATCATAAATTTAGCAGGAAATATGATATTAAAAATGTTCATATAATTCTAGCAAGTCGGCATAAAATCTAAATTCACGGAAAGAACTGTGATTGGCATTCTTAATAATTTAAGTTGTGTTAAATTATGTATAAGAAAGAGAAGGGAAAAGTTTAGGGGATTCTAAATAGCCTTTGGTATAAAAGAAATGCATCGGTTTCTTGAGTTGTAGTCGAATCAAGTTCGGTCCGTAACATGATTGCGGTAAATAATCAATAATTGACGGCACGCTAAATAATAATGATTATCTCGGTTACTGGACGTGGGACCGGCTGACCGGTCGACCAACTAATGGCCGTAATAGAGATTACAGAGGCATATAATAGCCCAGCAATTGGCCGGCCGGGTACAAACCCGATATCTACTAGTTCTTATTACCATCTTGCGTTTGGACCAATTTCACTAGTACAATAACATACAACACAACAAAACAACGTAAACTGAAAAAGAAATCCGATAATAACTCGCAATTTTCTTCTCCGAGAATGAAATTTCAGACACAATTATAAAACAGTGGAATTCGACGTTATAAGTCCGTTAAAAATTATTAAAAACCTGTCTAAATTAAAGAGTGGATAGTTATGATGATGAAAGGTCATATAATGACCTCGAAACTGTAACGTTAAAATAAAGAAAAATAAAACGAGAAAAATGAGAAAGCACATCATCGGCAACGCGCGGGCACATTTGAAAAACGATGAGTAAAAGCGAAATGAAGCGAAGATGCAAAGGTGGATCTTTGAAATTCCCATCAGAAATAAAATAAAACTGATATAATTTTACAAAAATTTCATAATAAAAATTATTCACCGTCTTCTTATTAAACCAAAGAAAAAAACATAAAACAACAACATAAAATCTTTATCTAAATTTGGCAAAAAAAAGCTGCAAATTTTAATTGTCATTATATTTTTGTAATTTTAAAAAAAATTAAAAATTTAAAAAATGTATGAATTTGTTAATAAAAACTAGATGATTGTGGTTATGAATATCCATTTCTCAATTTTGTAAAATTTTGAAATAATTTGAATTGATAATAAATATTTAGATTGATTTCTTATTTGGTATTGGTGGATATAGATTATTTTTTATAGTTTACAAAGGTGAAGACCGACCCTTGGATAAGAGTTAATTGCTTGAGGGTGTTCGGGTCAGTAGATCAGTATCCATTGAAATTATTGAAAGTATATATTTTTTGAAAGTAGAGGGGACCTGTTAGACTCGCCTATAGATGTAGATGGTAAAATATGGGTACGGTATGGTTAAATAGGAGGTATGTAACCTTTCTTAGCATATTGCAGAGCGCGGATTGCGACACTAGGAAATGAGAGGATGATCGGTGCGAGGCAGTGAAGAGGTGCGAGGGGGCGTTGGGGGGCACCTCAGCAGCGTGGGAACTGCAGGCCGCCGGTCGCCTCCCCCGCGGCTAGTCACGACTGCTCGAGAACACGATGCTGATGCTCCCTTTTAATATACGTCCCATCTACGACCTCCGCCATCGTCTTGCTCCCAGTCCACGGTAAATCAGAGCGAACTCCATCGCGTGCCTTGTTATCCTTAAATTGACTAAGGTCATCTCCGGAAATACACCGACACCACATACTCGATCAATCTTTATACGCACCAGGAGACCGCAGCCATGGAAACCTCTATGAATGCGGCCACCGGGTCGACTCGTCCCATATTACTATTAAACCGCATTACAACCCACAAACCATTGTATATTTCCACTTTTATATTTATTTTGATAAAACCACCTCTAATTCCCACTTGCTCAACTTAAAAACCCACTACTCCCTTTATTAATTTTATTTTCCTTTTGTTTTACTTTTAAAGGGATAATGAAGACCATGATTACATAAAACGCATGAGATGCATACTCCAAATTAAAGAAAATTATATAAATCATTTTAATTATATTGGAATTGCAGAGGGCTCAGCTTCAAAAAATTATTTCAATAGAAACATTTATTATAATAAATGTAATTATACTAAGGGCATATTTTGTAAACCCAAATTGCTTTAAATTGGGCATTTTAATTTTTTTTAAATTTTAAATGCCAATCACATCACAAATAATTATTCGTAACATCTTAATGGGTTTGTCATTAAATCTTTCATATAATTATGCAATGCTAGTGCTAAATTTAAAATTTCTTTTTATAAAAAAAAGTAAGATAAATATATTTTTAAAGATTTTTCAATAAAACTTTTGTTTTTTTTAATTTAGGAAAAAACAATTACTTTTTAGCAAATAATAATATTAATTTTTATAGTGCTCAACAATTTTTAGATAAATTTGTTTGAGTACTCAATTTTAGAACAAATTGTTGGACCTCTCTACACTTTTTAAATAAAATTATTACAGTATCTACATTTTTAGATCAAATTGTTGTAGTCCTCTACATTTTTACTACTGTACAATGTTTACAAAAAATATACATACATTTTTCCTTTTTAGTAATGCAGACATAAAGTATGTAAAGAGACGCAGCTAATAGGTAAATTCTGCTTTGTATGTTTTTTTTAAATGAAGGAACGCTATAAAAGACAGGAAAGAAACATCAAAATCAAAAGTTTATGACATAATATGCTAGACACGAAGCGTCAGAAGAGAGTGAAACCAGCATGTAACAGATTAACAGAAGAGCGAATAACCAAAATAGCCAAAAACGATAAACCATATGGCAGAAGACTACAAGAATAACTACAACAATTAAACCAGTATTGCTGCAAATAACCACAGTAGCTAACAACGCCAAAATACAAAAAAAAGCATTCAGTACTGTTTTATGGCGTTTTGATTTAGAAAAAAGGGAAGAAGGCCTGAAGGACTTTACAATTCCTATTACCTACTTTTTTTGCAATCAACAATTGTTTTGCTTAATATTCTTGTTTTTAGCCTAAATTAGTTAAAATTAGAATTAGCGGGTTCGATTGGATGCAAAATCCTTTCAGCACTGCGGCATGTAATTGGCTTAAAACATTTTGAAAATATAATAACCCAACAAAATTCCAAAAACTTAAATATAAGCCATGGGCCCATTAAAAAAATGCAGAATAATGTCACAAGTCAATTTTTGATAAAGTGGTAGACAATAATGTTGTAAGTAGTGTTGATAGTCTTTGCTATCGTTGAAGGTAGATGAATGCATTCTATTAAATACAGTTGTAATACTTGTTTTTTTAGATTTAGAAATATCTAAGTAAAAACTACATTTAGATGAATATAATCTTTAACAACGTAATGGGAAGGTTCCAACACCGGTCGATTTTTTGATCGTGAGCTGCCGGTAACTCCGGTAGTATTTGCGGTAGCTCGCGCCACGTAGAATTAAAACCCGGTGATCTATTAACTAGATTATAGTTTAACATTTACTTAAAATTAAATTAGTTTTTTTTTATAAGTGGAAAGGAGAACTTCTGCAAATCCACTTATCAAGAAAAACTATTATTTTAATTTTAACATGCATTTGATTCTTGCTCTTTTTTCGTATTTAATCACTAAAAAACTGTGAAATGTAAGGTGTAATAATAGATATTTTTAACTTTTTGAAATTCAATTTATCGCGATTAATTTTATTTCATCAAAATACAACTGTTACCTGGCGTATGAAGCATTAAAAAATTTTCTTTTTTAAATATGTTATTACCAATCAAATTTGCAACATTTTGTGAAAATTTTAACGAAATTGGCAAGCTAAATTTTTTTAATCGGTCAAAAATTCGACTGGTTGTTGGAAAATCGCGTTTAATTTTAATTAATCAAAAAACAAGTGCACATATATAATACATTGCAAAATTTTCTACTTAAAATATGTTATTAACAAATAAATTTGCTGTTCTATGCGCAAATGAAAGCCAAATTAGCACGCTAGTTTTTTTTTATTTGGCTTTTAAAATTTGATTAATGGTTTTTATATGGCGATTACTTTTGATTATTTAAAAATTATCTGCTATCTGACACATAGGTCATTGAAAATTATTTCCTCTTAAATATGTTATTAACAAACAAATTTATTAATTTTTGTGTAAATTTAAGCCAAATCGAAACGCTGATTTTTTTTGTATTAATTTTAATTTATCAAAGCACAAATGTTATCTGGTATGAAGCATTTGATTTTTTTTTATAAAAATTTGAGCAAAATTAGCACGCAGAATTTCTTTTTAATCGGGTTTTAAAATTCGATTGGTGGTTTTTTAAATCGTGATTAATTTCAATTAATCAAAAATTAAATGCTATCCGACACATAAAGCACTGGATTTTTTTTAATTCAGGCTCATATGTTCGTCGTCAGCTTATATGACGCCACTCCTGGCGCATCGCCTCTTCTCTGCCTGTGATGCTGGCAACCTACATTACAGGTGGACCTACAGTTTAGGGTGGATTCCGAATCACTGGAGTTACATGATTTCTCATCCAACCCCGGACCAGAGAAAAATGTTACTAACAAATAAATATGTTAAATTTTGTGTAAATGTATACCTCATTTGTAGATTAGCAGCTTAGTAAGTATTGAAAGCAATTAATGCTCGTTAGTCTATGGATAACGCAGGATAACCACATTTTTTGTATTAATGAAAAAAAATTTGCTTCAATAAATGGTTTTAAAAATCTTTTTTTTAGTAACGGCTCAACAATGCGTAAATGCAGGAATAAATCGTTTTTTAAGAACCAAATTCTTACTTGGCATTTTGATGGCTAAATAAATAATGGTTACTCAAGCTGTTTCTGGATACGAAATCATAATAAAGATTTAATGTAAATAAATATTGACTAAACTAAACAGCTTTAATACCAAATAAATATTTAATGACAACGTTCTAGTTATCTGCAATTATTTGTATAAATATTTAGTAAATCAATTTATTTTTATTTAATACACCATTTCCGAAATACTGCATGAAATTTTATAATTTTGGTCTTAAATAAAAGTGGAATATTAATCTGCTTCTTGTAATACTTTGGTACTATATTTAACTAATAGAAATGATAAAATAACATGTCACAGCATGTGATTATAATGGGTGTTACCGCTAATGTCCGAAATTACGTTAATATTGATATTACCTAGTTAATGCCAACACTACCCGAACCTTTTAAATTAGAAAAACACCTTCGCCAATAATATCTAACAATACGATATCAGAGTTAAGCAGATTTGGAAACTATCAAAACCAACATCCACGAGGCAGCAACAGAAGCACTTCGGCACCGAAAGATGGAACACTACTCGAGGACGTTAAGAAGACAGAAAAAGGATAAAAGAGAATTGGTTAGTGCATGGCACATCGAAACAAAAATTAAAAAAATCGATCAGTTAGGTATACGTAGAAGAAACAGAAAAAAAAACTGAAGAATCAAAAGGCTGGTCCAGACGATACAACGAGTAACAGAACAGCTTGCAATAATGACCAACAAAATCATAAAACGGCAACAGGAACTGAAAGACTAAAAAAAGAATACTAATTTTTAAAAACGAAGAAAAAAGTGACCCAAAAAACTATCGTTGAATCAACCCGCTAAATACATGCCTGAAGTTATCAAAAAAAAATTATTGCAGGTACCAGCACGGATTTCACAGAGGAAGATCATGTACAGGCCAGCGTTCTTATGCATTATCGGCATTTTACCAAGTAAAGCTATAAGTCGCTCTATACTTCCTACAATAGAGCGATATCGCTAAAGACCTCATTAAAATAATTAAAAACATCTACAACAACAACATCATGTAAGCATCTAAGACACCACGTACGATTCAATCAAAGCAGGCACGGCATTAAGATGGTGGATCGATGGATAAAATAATAAAAAAAGTGAAGGTGAAAAAGGGATACTCCATGGGAACAAACAAATGAAAATTGTCGGCTAGGAAGATCTGGACGAAAAAACGGTCATCGCAGCCAAACCAATAAGCATCTTGAAATAGAAAAGACAACGCTGATTCGAGCTGAAGGAGGAAAACGACCATACAGAATCTCTAACGGAGAAATCAGGAAAAGATGCATCACGGTCACTGTGTGATCAAAGTAACGAAGAGTAGAATGGAATGCACACATAGCCAAACTGACAGAGAAAAAATTAACCAGAATAGCAGGTGAAAATCGCCAATCGGCCGAAGATATATGGGAAGACCAAGGAAGGCACACCACGATTAAAGGCAAAGGAACTTATAAATAGGCCTAGAAAAAAAAAAGAAAATTAAAAATTTTCGAATAGATTTTAAAAGTCGCTCATATTTTCTACATCTTCGCTGATATTAATGATTTGTACAACATCATGCGGACCATGCGGTATTTTAAAGATAGGCAAACCTTTGTAGGACAATTAAACATTCTTATTAGAACTTCGTTTAATTCCTGACTGGTATGCTTATTTTTTTATAAACTGTACAAATCGTATTTCTTAACTCCACTCATTGATACCCTTGCCTGTCATCCACGTTATCGGCATATACTCCACAGTCTGTTTCACCCTATCAACCCTCACTTGATTCTAATGTGCCTGCGCTTACCATAAATTAAGTTCTTGGTAAACTTACTTCGTTTTTCGGGCATAAACTATGCTGCACCCGCTTCAATTTTTTACAATAAATTGCTTTGTAATTGATTTTTTTTAGACAAATAGTGTTGATGTGGTGTCCTTTATAAAATAACGCAATATTACATTTAAAATCTCCTTGTAAATATTATCCAAATTGCCAATGCTTAATGAAATATTTATAAATTAATTGGTTACGAAGTTTGTTACTTTAATAAATATTTTGCGATTTGTTTTATGAATTATATATGCTTTTTGCG
This sequence comes from Gymnusa sp. GC000175, assembly GCA_030264735.1. Lineage (NCBI taxonomy): Eukaryota > Metazoa > Arthropoda > Insecta > Coleoptera > Staphylinidae > Gymnusa > Gymnusa sp. GC000175. The sequence continues at coordinate 10,611 of JARJDX010090846.1, forward strand.
AGTGAATATTACAATTGCGATGTGAATTTTAAGTAATAGGAAAGAACTGAAAAATAATTTACAGTATAAATATATGGTTGGGTTATCATTCTAATTATGAATCAGCTCATTAAGAAAGCAAAGAACTAAAACACGTTGCATATACATATGATTATCTCATGCATCTATCTGTTGGAATCTCCAATTTTAAGGGCAAACTGCCAAATTCTCTCACGGAATTGTCAATAATTATGATGTTCCCTTCGTTATTATTTATGAGTACTTAAATTTAACTAATTAGAAAAAATATTCGTTATTCAATGCACCTTTTCTACTTTACATTTCGTTACATTTTACAATCTTAAACGCAAAAATTATATGCAACAGACCGTGGGGACGTGTACGTATGCGATATTTATAACTCTATCGGCGTGCGCGCCATTATTTATTACTATTAGCAGTAAATACATAAAAAAACAGGTTAAAACATTTTAAAGTTTAGATAATTTATAATAAATAATAAAAAAATATTTATTGCTGTTACATATCTTAAAACTAATTTTATTAATTTTTTAATGCTCACTCACTATTTATATTCAAATATATTGATTGTTTGTTGTAATTTAAAAATTTAGTTTTTATCCACCTAAATAAAATAAATTTTAGTTTACCTATATATATTTTTATTAACTTAATTAAAATAATAAAAACCTTAATAAAAGTGTGATTAAGATGTAATTCGTGGTTTGAATAAAAAATTTGGAAGCTATTTAAATGCTTGTTGCTTTAATTTAAATTCTTTAAGTTTTTTTTTATGTTATATATTTCAGGCCAATAATTCGTCTATCTGAAATGATGATATTTTTATTAAAAAAGAATTTGAGTGTCATTGAACGCTCATCAAAGCGGATTAGTAGGTACAGTATATACTTCAACGTAGTGTAGTAGGTACAGTATATACCTGCAGGTTGTTCTGGTATCTCTACCCCCACTTATACAAGATCATCGTGAGCACGGTATGCTGTGCTCGTTCCCAGCCCTTTATTCAAACCTACCAATAATTAATATATCCATACCATAATTAAGGAGGTGTCCTATAGGTACTCAATTTAATCCAACTAATAAGATATCGAGATCAAGATATACTAAGTTTAAGTAACAGATTTTGTAACAATGCGGTTTTGAAATAATATAGGTAGACAACATATAAAATATTAATTTAATACAATATAATATTAAATACAATACAATATTAAATCAAATTTATTTATTCATACTAACTAAGAGTTGATAGATACCTTGCAAAACGTTCTTTATCCTGAATGCTGTCGTCTTCCATTCTGGTGTATTTGCTGCCACTTGGGTCGTCCTCATCTGACCTGAAATAAAAAAAATATAAAATTAGTTAAACCATAAATGGTGTCATTTAGAAATTATAAAGGAATGTTTTTATACTAGGAGAGAAGTTTTTTTAAGATGTTGATAGTTATGGAATAAATAAAATGTAAGGTCTAGTTTAAAATGCTTTTAAATATAATTATACGTTTCATACAGTTATAATGATTCAGAGAAAATCATGGAGAACTTTTGTTTATCTTCCAAGAAAGAGAACTTACATGAGGACATTTTAATAAGCTATTTTATAATGAACTTTTGTTTAAATAAATGTTACAAAACTAATCAAAATAATGAATCAGTTACAACATTTACTGTTTCCACATTCTCTAGTAATATAACAATAAAATGTGTGTAACGTCACATAAAATTTATAATAAACATCATTTTACTACAAATGTTAATATATTATAATAACTTATTATTTATTAAAATTAATGAAATTAGAATTTTTTCTCTTCGTAATATTTCATGTATTGTAAATAAAATCCTACATCTAAAATAAGCAAAGACGTTATTGGAGCTTGAGCAAAAATTGTCGAACCATTTTTAAGACTTTTAATTACAGAAGAATTAAGTCAACGCGGTAAACGGGGTGATTAGCAATATGTGCAGATTTTATTCTACATTTGTACATTTTATTAATTTTTTTCACAAAAGTGTGACAAATGACAAATTGTGGACATTTCAGCGTATAAATTTTGTTTAAATATAAATTTGTGTATCAAATTTTGACTAAAATATCAAAAACTTTCAATGCTTAGTTGTCTTGCAATTTTTTATAATAGGTTCCAAAATTTTACCAATTTTCTTCAAAAGTATAAAATAAACGTTAATGACAAATTTTAAAAATTTCAGCGTAAAAATTTTGATCAAATTTTTATAAGATGTAGAATATTTATTAAATTTTAACTTACTAAAATTTCAAAAAGTTCCCATGCTTAGTTAAGCTTTTGCAATTTTTTATGTTGCGTTTCAAAATTTTATCAATTTTCTTTTAGTCTAAAATAAATTTTAATAGCAAATTCTGGAAATTTTAGCGTTGTTAAAATTTTCATGTAGAAAATTTATTAAATTTTACCAAAGCAACATTTCCCAAACTTTCAATATGTCGTTATTTCGTTGCAGTTGTTGTTTATGTTACGTATTAAAAGTTTCTTCAACGTGTAAAATGAATTTAAATTGCAATTGTGGAACTTTTTTCGAATCAATCAATTAAAACTGGCATGTAGATATATAAGGAGCCCATAAATAATCTCCGATACGAGGACAATACTATCTTGCTAGCGCAAACTGCAGAAAAACTAGCGGAACTGTTCGAAACCCTGAAGAAAGAAAGCGAAAACATTGGCTTAAACATAATAATAAACCCGACATAACACAAACAAAAGAATATGAAGTCGCTAGCCAATACTAAAAAAAAAAACGGTAAGGAAACTGCAAAAACATGAACAGAGTCCGATCTAAGGCTAGTTACAAGAAAATTATGAAAACATTAGTGTTCCCAATACAGGCCGACATTAAAGGAACAAAATGGCCGAAAAATTAAGGCGTGCGAAATGTGGTGCTGGCGAAGGATGCTACGCCTAACCTGGACAGCCGGAAGAACTGTTCCTGTACGAGAGAGTACCAGAACAGGAAATGTGGCACGACATTGTAAGAAAGGCGAAAGGCGAGTGAAGCATGATCTCGACTTCTCTGAAAAGACCATAAACGAAGCGATGACGAAGAATATGGAAAATACTCTGGCCAGAGTTAATATCCAATACAGAACTGTGGCGACTAACAAAGCAGGAACTAATTGAAGTGCAAATAAACAGATAAAAATATCCATGGATCGTTATATCCTAAGATAACCGGAAAATTCTACAAATCGGCAAGCCGTAGTCCTGTAAGGAACAAGAAGTGTTAAAAGACCACGGAACCCCTGGAAGGGAACAATACTGAAAGAAACAAAAAAAAAGGAAAAAATTGGTCTGATATCAAAAGACTAGGAAGAGACAGAGATGATGGAGAGACTATTTGGATTTTTAAAGTTTTTTTAAACAATGACGACTAACCACAACATTGTTAAAAATAGTTGCTTTGGTGATATTACGCTATAAATAATAGATTTTAAAAAAATAATTAAAATTTTGTATGTAATCACAAAGAAGAGAAGCGGTGTTTGACGGAAACATGAATATCTAATGTATGTTTTATGTATGTGTTTGTTTCTACCAAAAAAAAAAATTATTATTATTAAAAGAAACGTTGTAGTATTATAAAAGTTAAGGGTGTTAATTACGTTAATTTGAGTTGATGATATATTTTGAAGTTAAAAGTTAAGGATTTATTAAAGCTATAATTATGGTAGTAGTATTATTAATATCAAGGGTTTTATGTTGCAGATAAAAAGTTACGTCGAATTTATCGTGACCAAGTGGGTCGAAGACGCGTGTATAACATGTATGCTGCTGTTGGGCCGGCGGCAAACATTTATGTCTATTTAATACCGAAGAATGACTTGCATACTTGGACCTGCTAATTGATTATCAAGTACCATTCAATACAAGCAATTAGAGACTTCCGTGCGCGCTTTTGCTCCATTATAGTATTTCACTTTTCCATACGCATACATGGCAATACTTTTTTTACAGCTTCATTAAGATTCATTTTATTACCCATAACTCTTCCTGTCTAAAATATTTACTTTATAACCATTTATTATAAACTATAGTCTATATTTTAAATTACCAATTTGACGTTTATTATTTATAGGCGTGTGAGTTAATCACCGACTTATCATTAATGTTACATTTCAAGAAATCTTCACTTCATTTTCTCACATCAACTTCAACGCTACATTTCCGCGCCATAAATAAATCCCAACAACACCCATAAAAACTATCTTTATTCAACATTTCTACATTTATTTTCCTACATTTTACCTATAACATATAAAATCCTCCAGAAGAGCTTAACTTAATGTATTACATATTCTATATAAAATAATTTAATAACTGCAAAAATATAATAAGATCTTCAAACATAATTTTATTTAAGCAATTATATTACGTCATAGTAGATAAAACAACCTTAGCATATTCAGGTTGGACTAATTTCAAATCCATTGTCTCGATTCAAGTTCAAGGGATTATTATAAATCCAAATTGCTTATCATACCTTGCGTTTCTTGTAATGAGGGATTATTCACAATAACTTAACATAAGTGACATCAATTTGATGACCTGTCTATACAGAATGTTCGGCTAGCGCAGAGCTGTTGATGCGATTAAGACGTACCGCCGATGCGCTATTATGCGAGTCCTAATTTGTCGTTTGATTTCGCCAAAATATTTAACATAATTGCAATTATGACAATTTATATGATAAATTCCCAGATTTAAAATGTGAATTTTGTCCTTTACACTGCTTGTTAAGTTAAGTCCGTTTTAAAAATAGTCTTTACATTATATTTGTGTAAAATTCACCCAATTTTGTCCGTGTAGTTTTCTACATATGGCAAAAAAGATAAGGGAACAAGGAGTTTGGTGGTTCGCGGTGCTTTTGATTTTTACTGATGACACAATTAATATCCTTTAAACTTGTTAAAAAGCGTATTTTTGACGTGACTTAGTTCTGAAGACAATGATACCTTTTGGGAGATTAAATGGGCTCTATATACTAGGGAACTAGGGAGTTATTGACAGATCATTTTTGGGAAACGTGATGATGTGAATTCCCATTTAGGTAACGCTCTATGTGGGTGGGTTTTCTATAAACTCTAGTTCACCATTGGGGCATTTTAAAACCAAAACATCTAAGAAGGGCAGTGCCCTTTATATTCTATTTTCTTGGTAAACTTAATACTGCAGCATTTTGGTTTAAAATCTGAAGATTCTACCACTTTGTTTTCAAAAGCTTCCATATAGATGTTGGCTACTATGGCAAAGGAGATCCCATAGCTGCTCCTGATACTTCAACATTGACAAAGGAAATAATTTAATGTTAAGGCATTTTTAAAGAAATGTGAAAAGATCAGGTGCGTTCTGCAGAAAATCTTTTATGATTTTAAGGGATTCTACACCAAAACTAACTAACAAATCACCATTTTCAAGGAGCAATACTTGAATGCGATCTACAAAGGTGCTTGGAGTTTTTAATGAAAGATGACGTATTTCCTACAAATGACAATAAAATATTATCTAAATATTTAGTGAGTTTCTGCGTAGGGGGAGTTTATTGCACTGACAATTGGCCTAATGGGGTAACCTTGTTTGTGGATTTTCAAAAGCGCAAAGAAACGAGGGGGCAGGGAATCACGAGGAATTTAAGACTTTTTGTTTTCTGGGGAAATCCAGGATGATTTTATTAAATCTGAAACAGATTTTTCTATTTTACTAGTTTTTTCGTGTTATATAGTCATACATAATCGTCTTCAGTCATCGGACTTTTCCGCCTTGAGACAACCAACCAACAACCAACCAAACAACAACCAAAATAATTACGCGACTTAAACTCGAAAGTAAGAAAATTTACATCAATTGAAGTCGTGAAAGCTTACATTCTATATTAACAATAATAATAATTATTATAAAATTTTCATAATACGTTCCATTGATCCGCCCTTAAGGATAGGGATGGGGAAATGCCGCCAGATTCTTATTCCTGCCTGATGCATGTAAGGATCAGGACAGTTCCTTGAAAAAAACTTAAATGCATATAGCGCATTATACGACGATTGATTATAAATATTTTTTGAAAAGGCTAACGTAGAAGTAATTTTTTTGCTAAAATTACATACTTAATTAGGATATAATTATTCAAATTTTTAAAATAAAAGTAAAAACTAAAATAAATGTAAAAACATAATTTAGGTTATTAAATTTGTCCAAAAATGCATTTAACTTTTATTTGAAACCCATAAATACATTGCCTTAATAAGGCTTAAAATTTTCTTTCTTGCTTTTTAAAAAACATCTTTTAAAACCACAACTAATTTAACGATAAAATAATTTTTTTTTGGTCATTTTCAAATTTGAAAGAAAAGACTTAAAAAAAATTAGAAATGTTTCGGAAAAATGCTTTTTTTTGTAATTATGAATCTTTACATTCTCTTTTGATGTTTGAAAATTAAAGCTTTTATTACTGTTATCTAAAAATTCTTTCCAAACTTTTTGTTCCAATTGTTTATTTTACCAGTTCAACAATTGTAATTGGAACATGTTATGGTATGGGCTTAACCTTTTGTATTGTAGCGTTTCCAATAATTGCGTCTAATAATTCCAGAACTGTCAAATATGTATTGTGTTAGATAATTTACGTTGTTTCAATTCGTTATACTTGAATTGTTTTTCATTTCGTTATAATTTATAAATAAAAAATAGCCAGAAACAATAATTTTATTATTGCTTTTATTCTACATCAACGCTATTGGAACTGTTATGTCCAGTTCAATAACTGAATAATTTCCTTAATGTAATATTGAATTTTGTTGAAATTTTTAAAAATCTCGTTACTCAAAGCTAAATTGCGTCTTTTGTTTACTGTAGATTTAAATACTACGCTTTATAGTTTACTTTTCTTTTCTTCTTGTTAGTTTAATTTTAAAATGGGAATTCAACTTGTATCCGTTTACCAAGCGCAGCTCATGGTGTTCGCCTGACTCGTCTGTTTAAGGGTGTTGTTGCATTCCAATACTAGTCCAAGCAATTTAAATGAAAACCATTCAAAATGTCCGAGAGACCATTTAACGGAAAAACATAGGTGACCAACAAGAAAATTAAATTTTGTGTTAACTAATCGTCAGATGAAAGTTTCGGTCATTAAAAAAATATATTAGGGATCCTAAATCAGGGTTGCCAGATTTGAAATTGAATCTCGCGGGACAAAGTAAAAAAAGGTCATTTTATAGTTAGAACCTAACCTAATCTTAACACCTCACCCGCCAATATTCAAAATTTATATACACCTTTTTTCTTTCCTATTAGGAGAGAGATACATTTTGTGACTGTTTCCAACACTTTTTATAATATTATTGTAATATTTTAATTTTTGTATTATTTTTTTTATACGAAACATATATGTATATTGCATTATTTTAAAATCTAAATATATTAATTTTTTATCTGCGGGACATTTGCATGTTTATGCGGGACGCGGGACACATTTAAGTCTTGTGCGGGACAGTCCCGCGTATTGCGGGACGTCTGGCAACCCTGAATGTCCGTTTTGCCTTGTGCGCTTTTGATACGGCGCCAGCTTCTTTACACATTCGCACTAATGTCTTACCCATAGGTTGTCTCACCTCGTCACTCGCGAACTTCGCGAATGGAATTCGCACGTTCGTCCCCAAACGCGAAACACGAGTGAATGTGTAAATGCGCAATTCGCCTTAACTGATGAAACACGAAAAAGAGAACAAGCAAAGAAAGTCAGAAGACATTGGTTTCAAATGGCGCATTTTGCAGCTCGGATCAGTTTCGGTTTTTAGTATTCGATCGAATTAAAAAATTTCCAATTACAAAAATATAAGTATAAAATGTAAATCGAATTTGTATTAAATTACAAAAGCATTTTTAATTAGGCGTAATTTCATAAAAATTGTAAAAAACCAAATATGTACATACAAAAAATATTAATTGGTTTCGTAATCCATTTTCAGTTCTTCTGGATAGTCAATTTGCGACTGAAACTGACTTGTAATTAACAATCAAAGAGATTCGTTGAAAAACCGATAATTGTATGGAGCACTATTTGCTCGTTTCGACCAATACATTACAGCGATAATTGAAGTAGATACAAGTACAGTCGCCAGTAAGAAATTAAATCCGAAACTATAAGATTATTAGCCAAAAGTTTATTTCTTTAGAGAATTGTATATTTAATACATAAGGTGTTAAAGTAATAAAGTAATTTAAATTTCCCGCCTTATTTAGTAACTTTCGTGTTGTTGTTATGGTAGCTCTTATTAGAACGTTAAAAGGTTACATCAGTTGGTAGTTTTTTGAATCTGCCTTCTCTTCGTTAAAACACATTAAGTTAGGTACGACGTGCAATTTTGTAAATTGTAAAAATCTTTATTCATCCTCTAAAATACTATTTAAATCAATATTAAATATATTTAGTTTTGTTACGAAATAGCAAATTAAGTAGGTTTAAGTAATATTTTAGACGATTAATTGTTAAAACCGACAAAAAGTTGTGTTTAGTGTGTGCGGATATGTCAATGTTGTTATTTTTTTAGGTGTTATAAAAATGGGCCGTTACGCTCGTGAACCAGATACAGTTGCAAAATCGTGTAAGGCGCGTGGATCAAACTTGAGAGTTCATTTTAAGGTAAATATATTTGTACCAAAATTTTTCTAAAAAATTAATACCAAAAGTTAACCCCAACATGTCCTATGTTTAATTTTTTTAACATGGTTCAAGCCTAAACCTTACATTCTTTTTATCACATCGTCCCCACATTCCCCATATAATATTTAATAAAGTATGTTTATTTTTAAAATATTATTGTGGATCCATGTATTCTTGGATTTCATGGCTTACCTTTTAAAAATTATAATTAGTGTTATTTGTAATACCCAGTTTTTATAGAAATTTGGAAATTATGTTTATGATATGGGTGCAAGATGAAAAATAGTGACAGGATATAGGGCTCAGGAAACGAGAATAATATGTATCCTTGGATATGTTTAAATTAAATGTAATTCAGCTTACATTAGTGATTACCTTTAGTTTTAATTATTATTACAAAGTAGTAACTATAGTTACTTAAATTCTTCACCCTTGTTTTAAAATTTCTTATCCTTCTCCTTAATTCATTAATTTATCTCCTATAGCCAGCTTGTCCTAGTTATTACCATGGTTCCAAAAAAATGAGACAATCTATATAATTTATTTTTTAATTATTATAGAACACATGTGAAACCGCCAATGCAATTAGGAAAATGCCCCTTAAAAGGGCAGTAGCTTACCTAAAGAATGTTATTGAACTTAAGGAATGTGTTCCTTTCCGACGTTTCAATGGTGGAGTAGGTAGATGTGCCCAAGCTAAGCAGTTTAAAACTACACAAGGACGTTGGCCCAAGAAATCTGCCGAATTCCTTTTACAACTTCTTAGGAATGCTGAAAGTAATGCAGATTATAGTGGATTAGATGTTGACAGATTAGTTGTTGAACATATTCAGGTTTGTTGATTTTATTATTCAAATTGTGTAAAAGTTAAGCTTAAATCGGTAGACTATTGTATACATACTAAATGGCACAATAAGTCCATGTAACCCCTGTTAAATGGGATATGTTGGTTATAAATACAATTTCATGATCAAAATTTCCTAAAACCACAAAAATTATCCAACAACTGATAAAATACCTCTTTAACCATAAAGTATTACTAAAATCTCCACAGTGGGTGGCTAAATTATGGAACAAATTCATTCAATTTGGCTTCTATCATTTTTTCCAAATTTAACCTTTTCGTTTATGAGTAAAGAAATTAAAAACAAAATTTGTTGCAAATTTAATTTTAACCAACATGTTTTTTCCACAAACTTGGTAGTTAAAAAAAAATTACAAAAATATACCCATGTAAACGAAACATTTTTAAAATTTGAGGTTGGGTGGAGAATGAAAATTCCTTTTTAATAAGACCCATGTTGCTTTTTAAAAAAATTGATGATGTCATTGCTTTAATAAATGTCAATAAAATAACAAAATGGTGCGCCATAAACATCATCCATCATCAGCCGTTTCCGTCCTATCTGTGGTTCTCATTAGATGGCCCTCCCACTGCCACTTCAGCTTGGCTATCCGTAGTGATTAGTTACCTTCGTCTTAGATCTTATCCACTCGTTTGTCCGCCTTTGTATTAGTGTTATACCCAGCATCGATCTTTCCATAGCTCTCTGGACTACACTCAACTTTCCATAAACATGGGATAGGTAAAAAGTAAATCAACATGTCTAAGCATTTTTTGAAAAAATTGATTGTTCCCATTTTAATTAATTTTAGTAGCTGCTCACTGTATAATACAGTGGTTTCCAAACTTTTCTATCAGCGCCCCCTTTCTTTCGCAAAAGGTTGTCGCGCCTAACTTCAAAAATCGTAAATAATTTATTTAACAGAATACAAAAATAAGTACTACAAACAAACATTGTTATTTTATAAGGTATTTATTATAACCAATTGTATTATATGTTTATGTTACGCGCCCCCCTTGAAACAATCTCGCGCCCCACAGTTTGGAAACCACTGGTATAATAGTAGTGTATAATAGTAAAAATATTATGTCAATAAAATAACAAAATAGTGCTCCATAAACATTGAATAGTAGGTAAAAGATAAATCAACATGTCTCAAACATTTTTTGAAAAAATTGATTGTTTCAGTTTTAATTAATTTTTTCATAAGTTAGCTACTCACTGTATAATGGAAGTGGGTTTAAACAAAAGTATTAAATGCTGTTACCCTGTTGTATAAACCCTCCACTCTTATCAGTCATACTTTTTTTTTCAAAACAGCAACTAATAAACTGATTGGAAGGGTGGGGGTCTATGCAACAATGCATACAGCAATTAATAAATTTTTTAAAATAGCAACTAGAACGCACTAATAGTAATAATAATGGGTGGAGGTTGAGTACAGCAAAAATTCCTTAAAAACGTGATAAAAGCTGTCATAGCTACAAAATCCCCTGAAAATTGACTAGAACTAATAGCTTTGGTGACTAAATGAATCTGTACTGAGGGGAATAGTATGATGGTAGTGGTTGATAAATAGTGGTTTATAACAAAATTAAAGTCTTTGTAAAAATATTTTTTCATTTTTTAGGTAAACCGTGCTGCTTGTCTGAGAAGGCGTACATACCGCGCCCATGGTAGGATAAATCCATACATGTCCTCACCTTGTCATATTGAATTATGGCTAGCAGAGGGTGAAGGAACCCCAGAAGCACCAAAAGGCAAAAAGGGAACCACAGAAAAAAGCAAGAGAACTAAAGCAGCTCCTTCTGTTGCTGCACATTAATTAATGTTTTCAAAATTAATTGAATAAAAAAATAAACTGCAAACTTTTTGATACTTTTTTACTTCTTTTATTTCCAAAAAAAATTAAGTCCAAACGATTTTTATTAATTTAATTATTAATACCAAGACAACACTGGAGTTCTTATTCTCAGGATTGAAATGTGATATATTCAGACTTGCATAAATGAGCCTGCAGAAATATTGCTCTGTAACACTGATCTTGGGAGGATACCTATCGCCATTGAATATACAATTCATAAAAGCCTCATGCTATAGTATTTAACTGCCTCAGTTCTAATAGTTTTGTTTTTTATATGTAGTTAAAATATTTTAAGTTAGTCAATATCAACTATTTATTTTTTAAGAATATAGATTTCCGAAATAAAAACGCGCGTTTTACTATTCCATTTATGTACAGCGAGCGCTAATACTAGTGGCTACCATTCGCATTGTATAAAAAAATATAAATGAAACATTACAAACGCTCGTTGCTCTAGCGCTGTTGTTATTAATAGATTTTCAAAATTCTGTTTTTATTTTATGATGAAAATGTGGAAAGACATTAATACTAACTTATATTTTCACTGATTGAATAACAATTGCTACAAAAAATATTTGAACAATTAATGGTTACTTCCAATTATATACTTGAACTTAATCTCTTTGTGTTAGTGTAGTTTGATTTAAATTAAACATACTGGTCGATACAACAAATCAATAAATAAATTAGTTTTTGAGATATGAGGCCAGTCCCCCTTTAAACTTTAAAAGTTGTATGGTGGGACTTTATAGCTTTCCCCAATTGAAACACAACTTAAGATGATTTCAACAATTACAATGCGCGTGGTAGGTATCCTTTTAATAGTAAACATATGTTGCCCCAATATTTTGAAGTACATTTGTACTGTTAAATAATCAAACCAACTGCTACTTCTACTGATTAAAATTATTACAGATGTATACGTTATTGTGTTGTCTGCAGGCCCGCGCCTAGCAGTTTTGGCGCCCTTGTGCAATACTCTATATGGCGCCCCAATTTTCTATAACGCACTGAGAAGCGGACACTATATCAAAACATTTCGGATGCAATCCACCATATTGGAGGAGTCCGCATCATGGTAAACAAAAATATCAAACACCTAGTCATGGGATAAAAATCAATATCAGACCGCGTCAGTGGCGTATCCACAAAGTATGTTAAGGGGGGGCCAATATTTAAAAAAAAAATTGCATAAAAAATAAGAGCCGAGATACATATACAGTACATAGTAAG
>JARJDX010090853.1:0-19480 GCA_030264735.1 Gymnusa sp. GC000175
AAAGTGTGTAAAAATAAATTTTACACAAATTTTGTTCCTATCATTTTTTCAGTTAACCTAAAAAACATCTCAAATTAGTAAATGAAAGTCGTGTGGTGACCACACCTCCATTTTTTAGATACAGTGAGAGATCTATCCTTCGCAGTGCGTCTAGGATACAGTTTCATCTCGCTGACTTGAACACGTTCCTCGCGGCCAGTGTCACTATAGCGTAGTATTGTTGTCGACTACAAAGACGCAAACGTAAAGGAATACCTAAATCTAATCTTACGACATAAATTAACATCGCAACGACAATGGAATGGGCAGGAGTATGGTTACAATACAGTTCCATTCCCCTGAGTTGAACACGTTCCTCATGTTCACTATCACCACAGCGCTGTACTTTTTGGCCTTCTTGTGGTCCACAAAGACCAAAATCAAAGGAATACTTTTATCTAGGTCATAATGTACCGACAATTGAATAATCTAGAAATTTCGAAGAAAACGGATGACCTAGACAGCAGTGCGTCCTGGATACAGTTTGATTTCGTTGAAATGAACGCGTTCCTCACGTCCTGTGTTTCTATATAGCTGTACTTTTTGGTCTTCTTGTGGACTAACGATTACCAGCAGTGCATTATTTCTGTTCACGCGCGCTCCGTGTTTAAAATGAATATAGTATAAGCACGTAAAGTCTTTAATATTTTTGAGCCAGGAGTACTGTTTCTTTCCAATTTCTCGTCTTCATTCGTTGTTTAGTTCTATTATTAATTTTATGTCAGTTTTCAATTAAAACATTTTTTTTTAAATTTAAATATTTGGATGAAAAGTTTTTTAATCAGCTCCAATCAAACCTTGAGTTTTCCTTCCAGGAAATTCTTGGATTGAAGCCGAGCAAAAAATTTTGTAGAAGACCAATTGATTACTAATTAGATGCAAAAAAAAAGAAACAAAATTATGATTCACTTGAACATATTTATTTTAAATATTACAAATACATTGTTTTTTTCATCATATAATACATTACAGGCAAGTTGCCAAAGGCAACTACCACGCAGGTTTGAAATGTTCCCAAATTATAATAACAGAACATATAATACCCAAACGGCTGTTGATTTATTTTACAACATAATTTGGAAACATTTTTTCTATAACCCCCATATAATAAATAGATTGCACGTTTCTTTACAAGACTACAAGATCACTAGTCATATTGAAAATACAGAAAAATATATTTTCATGTTTTTTGGATTAATTTAATATGTACAAATGGAATGATTCAAACTAGATAAAATTTAGTTTGAAAAAGATTTTCAATACGGCTGTGATCTAATGATCAGAACTCTTTAGAGTTTTGAAAATAAATGAAATCAAACCACGCTTTACGGATATATTGATGGAAAAAGGTCTCTAGTACGCTATATAATTTTTTCCTAACTATTTCAGAGCATAAACATTTTGATTTGAAGCTACCAATGAGTATTTGTGTTGGGGGAGCAAAAAACGAGGTTTGTTTCATCAAACTGGAAAAGAAAAATATCAACATATTACAATAAAGCAATACTGTTATAGCTTTTTTAAGTACGTACTATTTAATAATGAATTAAGATCAGTAATAAATAACGTTTATACGTATACATATAATATGTAACATTTTTACATCAGCAGGTCACTAAAAAATAATTTCAAGTTTTTATTTTTATTTTCTGGTCATACCTGCACCACTCACAAGTCTGCACGATTAATTGAGATCACTACACTTTATATTATTTACAAGTTCGTTTTTATTGGAATAAAAAGTCACTTCACTGTAAATTCGGTCTTTTAGCCATGTGTTCCTCCTCGGTGTCGGATATTACATCACTATTTTCATCTGTTTGGTTGTCGAGCACTTCCTGTTTCCGTTTTGCGGTTGCCATTTCGGCTGCGTGCTTTTTTCGCCATTTTGTCCGTCTGTTTTGAAACCATACCTGTAACAAACAAAAGTTGTTTTTTTTATAACTGATCCTGTTTTGTTGTTTGATGGTTAAAGGGGTTGAATATGAACCCTGAATTGTAGAGTATGCAAACATGGGAGGATGGGAGGAGAAAAGGCGGGGTGAGTTTGAAAAAAAAAACGAAGGGGTGAAAATACAAGTTTTAGAAAACTGCTAAACATTTAAATCGAGTAGTTTGTTTTCAGCGATTTCTACAGAATGAGGCCATTATATAATATTAAATTTGCGAATTACACGGTATTTAGAGCTATAGTACATCTATAAATCATGCAAAATATAGGGTCTAAGGGCCGCGAAGTTAATACAGGCTGTGTCTCTCATTCCTCGGTTCTCTCTTGCGCGCATAGAGTTTCCATTCAAATTATTACAGCGAAAACAATGTTTCCCCATGTTACATCAATAAAGACGCTTTTGCATCTCCATTATTAAAATCTCCCGTTGTCATTTATTATAAAATTTATTTTATTTCTTTAGTGTGAGGTTGAAAAGGCTGCGTTATAGACCTTGTGGAATTAGCTGCAACTTGGAGCATAACTGGAGATGCTCAAAGAGTACAGCTGCAGATTTGTTTAGCTCTAACGCAATTCATCATGCTCGTTTGGGGAGATTTTTTTTAAGATGCCACACTTAGATAGAGGGGTAGGTAATTAATAAAAGATGTATTGCAAGTATAATCTCTTGGTAATAATTTTGCTCGGTTAAGAACGTGTGAAATATATTATTAGATCTCCGATTGGAAAATGATATGACTATGACAACAGTGTTGGAGATGCGCGATGGTGTGAGGGGTAACTGAAATATATAAAACAAATTACAAATAGCCCCTAATTTGCAAGCAAGCGAGGGCGAACATCCGGGACCACAATGCATTGCACCATGTACAGCTAATTACGCAGTCACTTAGCGTTAATCGATTCGGTCGCCTTACGTTTACGGTTAACGACATACTAATGACCCAACATTTCCATAGCATAGCCAGTGCCTGTGTGAGCGGGGGGATGTTGCGATAGGGATAGGGAATGGGGATTAGGGCGGCTTGCGCGTGTAACTCATACCGATTTTATCTGAAATTATAAAACAGGACATTTCGCGCTCACAAATAATAAAAACATCACGTAGATTAGGGACGTCAGCAATAAATCAAACCGTCATTTCGAGAAGAGCCGACCAATGCATCGATATACCGCAAAATAAAATTCCATATACGTTCGAAATATGATGGATTGGTTGGCCGATAGACAGCAATGGCCACCGGATATGAACGATGTACGAGTACGACACATATATATGTATCCGCTAACGCTAACCCGAATATTACACGTACCTCGGGTTCTGACACGAAGGGGGGAAATAAAAATATACCCATTTTACTCCCTTATTCTGCTCAATAAAACCCTGTTTATGGAAGCTATCCCATAGCCTACATCACTATTTATCTTTTAGTATCATTAGCTTCCTTTCTATTAATGTTATCACTTCATTGTACCATCAAGCCAGCGGCCGGACCGCAGCTTCATTTTATGGGGGTATTCGTAATTTCACACAATTAATAAAGACCATGTGAGATAAGCAAATTGAAAAGGGAGACGGAAACAGAGTAAGCGCAAAGAGCAGGGAAAGGTTAAAAGAATTAAAAAATCACGTACAGTGTAGATTTTTATCTGCAATTTTAAAAAATCTCCTTGGAAAATAAAAACAAAGAGGATAAAAGCAGTCGAGTCGAGATTCCGCTAACTTATTAATTTTCAAGAGAGCTTTTTATTTAGCATTTTTATTTAATCTGAGCGTACTTTTATTATCATAAAACATTCCACATTTTTGTAAATTAAATCCTTCCTTCCGAGCTAAAAGAAGGGAAATGCTCCGAGTCTAATCTTCCTGCTCGTTTTAATAGAAAGAGAAGAATGGAGGAAAAGGCACATTTTGATTCACGTAAATAAATATTAAGACGAGGGTTTCTAACACTTAAACCACAGCCACAATTTACTTCATTAACTAAAAGGGACCCTGAAGACCAAAGTAAAAAATAATCTGGACAAACTCTGTGTTGTTATGCCTGAGTTACCCCAACAGTGTCCTCGTAAAAACGCGATATTCTTTTAAGATCTCATCTTCATCACTGCTCCAACGTGCTCTATATTAGCGACAGAAATTAAAAATTAATTTTATCTTCCTTACACGTTTAATTAAATTAGAATGGTAGCTTCCCGGAGAGAATTGAAGCGACCCTCCGCGCGCGTTTTTTTTTAACCCTAAAGATGGACTCCTTAATTAATGCCAAGATATTAAGAGTTGTAAAGCCCGCTTACGTCACATGTGTTACAAGGATTAAAAGGATATAATCTTATTATATTTTTGATAATGCAAATGGTATAAGCCCTAAAATAGGGGTTTATCGTATTTGATGAAATCGACACGATGCATCCGGGTGACGAATGTTTAGGTACATGTTTGTTATAAACAAGTGGCGCCCCCACGGCTGCTGCCCGCCGCCCCTAATTCAATTTGTCAGGAGATTATACGCGCACAGCCGCACACCCTCCTCAAAACCATACATCATACAAGAAGTACACCCCTGGCCTCTCTATGCATCCCCATAAGAAACACTCTCTTCCGTTATATTCTTCTAAAACTATACACTTCTGCCAATACACCGCAATTTATAATGTTTTTTTTATCAAATTCTTCATGGCCTATCACCATCCCACCCCTTACGTGTACTCCTTATATCTTTTCTCTTTTCTTTTATCTTTTATGTAATTCTATAGTTTTGCCCGCTTTCCCCCTTTTATCTTTTTGATATTCCGCTAAATGAAATCATTTAGAATTCTCATTTTTTCCCAAGCCACAATATTAGACGTATTATTTTTTGTCAACATCCAGGCTTATATTCAAATCTGCCCGGGTTGAGATTCAATAAAAATGCAAATTTAAAGAGTAACAAAAGGGGGCATTTACACTTGTCGGCAGTTGCATCCAGCCTTCACTTCTATCTAACCACCAAAACCACTTTATTTCTTTATTTATGTCCAAATATTTTATCACTCAGAAATAACAATAAATTTCACTAAAACAACTCGTATAATCTCTTTTTATGTTTTACTGCTAAACGACTTAATAACGTCTACTACAAAGTCATCCACATATATGGCAGACATCAAAATCTTAACTTTACTATCTAAAATATTTACACACTAGTTTAAACTATCTAATCCATCAATCAAATAAAAGTACTAATACCACTTAACTTTATACTTGTAAAATTATAAGGAAAGCTTGTTACTCTGTTTTAAGTGTCATATGCATAAAAAACCAATCACTTTCTAAGTTTAAAAATAACTTGATAAATCTAAAAATGACTTTCCAAATAAAGTGTATGTTAAAATCTAAAAATGTCGTGCCAAGCCTAAAAATAAAATTTTATTGTCCAAAAATCACTTGATTGAGTTTTAAAACGGTTACATTAAAACATCCGATAACAGACAACTATTCCAAATAACGAAAAACAGAGAAGCCTGCAGAAATGTGGTCGCCAAAATAAAAAAAGGTCTAAAAACCTTCAACTTGTAATGATACGAATGATTTTTTAAAACACTGTGTAGACTGAGTAAAGAAGGCAGAAGTAGTTAAACAGTTAAAAATTAAAACAGAATAAATACGACGGGTATAGAACATTAACTAGACAACAACATAAAAGCGAAAAAGCTATAAGTGTAAGAGAGAAGTGTAAGAGATACAAAAGATCACTACGGGAAATCGGAATAGATAATAGGTATAGATCTGAAGAAGTGGGTGCAGTAAATAGAAGAAGCTTTTAATGATGACCTAATACAGAATAATATAAGCATTGATGATTTTCATACTATACTAGGCCGCATCCTGCAATTCGACCGCCATGTTTCTTTAATCTTCCAGTAGTCTTCTCCGTAACTTGCTCTATCTGCCACAATTTTTCTAATGCCTTTGCTCCATTTTATCACAGGTCTGCCCTTCTTCCTTCTCTTCTGGGGTGTCTCTTCCGCCACCTCTCTTCATCCATTACGTGGCCATACCATCTATATATATTTTCATATTTAGGCCCCATTTTTGTTATTCTTTCACTTACTTTCGCAGTATTAAAATTTGCGTATTTTGCATCACCGGCTACAATTATCTGATCGTCCGCAAATAAAAGATTTGTTAAACATTGATCGTCAATTTGTATAGCCAACTTTGTTGTCTTTCATCTCCAGTTATTCAAAGCTTTCCAAATATATCTTTTGAGCAAGGTAGGTAATATACTACACCCTTGCTTAAGGCCTTTTGTTAGTTTCCGAAATGTCGTTCCCCAGTTTAACCAAACTCTTTTAATTTGCATACATATTCTGGATCGCCCGAAGGTACATTGCATTTAAGCCTTGACTTGTTAAAGTCTTAAATCCTGAGTGAGGAGTGTAAAAGTGTGGACTGGTATATCCCGCAACAAGAAGGTTTAAGGTTGGTCAAAAAATGTGTATTAAAGACACTGAAGATTTCCAATCATTATTTTTTTTGGTATCTTGTGTGTATTAAGACATAGGTGACGTGCAATTGTCGTCGGTTCAAAACAGTTCTTTAACTGTTTAAAATTGCGGAACCAAGATAACTTTTTACGTCCGATCCATCTCTTTCCATATACTAATCCCTGATTAATAAAGCGCAAAAAATTGATATTTGGGTCCAAAGTAATCAACTTTTTTTTTCTGCAACTTAACACCTCTTTCTTTCTATCTCTTTATGCTTCAATCTAAGTACGATATATTACATATTAAGGGATATCTGGAGAACCTCGCGCCTTGACCTCTATACGCTACTCCTTTTTTCTTTCTTTGGATGTGTGCGTAGTCTAAGATATTTTTAACATACAGCGGTAACACCCCAACTCCAACGCTTCCAAACTATTGATGACAGTGGTCTTGATTATCCAGGTCTCACATTTACACAGCAATATCGACAATACATAGCACTTAAGAATCCTTTTACGGAGATAAATCCAATTGTTGCGGTTGCTTTAGATCAACTTTTAATAAAGAAACATTGAGCGAGACATTTCGATGTCTGTCATGTCCAACCGCTAAGAGTAAAGAGTTCCAGGCATTCAATAGTTTTTCTGTCAAGTGATGTTGATTGTGACCCACGTTTATCCATCGAAAGATGTTGATCTTGAGTCCTTTGTTGTTGACTCGTTAAGTAAATTACGAAGGATTTAGAGGTCTTCAAAATTTTTGGCAGTGTCAAACACCTTGATATAGCTAATAAGACAAATGTCAACGTCATGTCCAGGATATCGGACATGACATCTATAATTTATTACTTGTATAAAGATATAGCTTCTGTGTTACGTGGTGTCTCCCGAAAAACAAAATGAGTATCAAATGTTTCAGTCTTCTAATCTGGAAATGATTATACCCAATAAACTCCTCTCTATCAAGGCAAGTTGGAAGGTTGGGACAAGGTATAGTCCTGCAGAGTCAGTTGAAGTTAGATTTAAATCTACGATCTTCTTATACATAGTTTGCTATACATACTTAAAAGACTACATTTGGAAGTCCCCTGCCAGATAAACCAGATGAAATTGTCAGAAATAAAATAAAGCTTGTTCGACCAAAACATGATACAATCACAGATATTTTGTCGGACAACAATATCTACTTTGTTATCTAGGACTAATACTTCGTAAACTGATCACAAAACTCGAAAACCTCGGTTACGATCTCAACGTCCTAAGTCATTTAACAGAAAAAAGACAGTGGCGAAAGAAGGTATAAAGAAAGAGGAAACAAAGTACAAGAGGGAGAGCACTTGGCTCTATTAGCCCAAGACATACCTCGGCGTGGATGTTTCATAACACAACAACATCTTATGTGTTATCTAGTATTAAGACTTCAAAATAATCACAAAAGTCAGAAATCTTGGCTATGATCTTATCCTTTAAGTAAACCATTAGAAACAACCGTGGAAAACCAATGGAAAAACATAGGTATTAGAACAAATATTTAATGACGGGCGATATATTACATATTAAGGAATATCTGGAGAACCTTGTGTTTTGACCACTGTGCGCTACTCCTTCTTTCTTCTTAAGCAGCCTTTAATACGCCACTTCTGGCATGTATCCTCTTCTCTGTCTGTAAACCATTAGAAACAACCGTGGAAACCCAATGGAAAAACGGAGGCAGTAGAACAAATATTAAATGACGGTCGATATATTACATATTAAGGAATATCTGTAGATCCTCGTGCGCTACTCTTTCTTTCTTCTTAAGCAGCCTTTAATACGCCACTCCTGGCATGTAGCCTCCTCTCTGTATGTAATTATGGCAACTTACATTATAAACAGACGTACGGTTTAACGTAGATTCCGAACTACTGGAGTTGATTTCTCATCCAACTTCGGACCAGAGAAGGTTTTAGTCAGGAAACCACATGCTAGCAAGGAGGGTTGGGCAAGTGTTGCACATTAAAAAAAATAATGATGCGGGGTGCGAACTTTTTATTAAGATCATTTACTCTAGAACAATGGATAAAAAAAAGTAGGATATGGAGCTTAGACTCACATATTTGACGGAAACTAGAATTAACTAATACAAAACATACCAATAAATACGAGTTAGAAATATTGGTTATGATTCCAACGTAGTCGGAAGGCAGTAGCGAAATTATGCAGAAAAAACTGAAGAAACAGTACATTAATAATAGCAACCGTAAAAAGAAAAACCATGCTTATGATGAATAACGGAAGATATACTACTGGATACCTGGAAGTTCTCCAGATATGCCTCGACCACTTCTTGTAGTGCTGTATTCGTTACCGAGAGTAAGCAATTTCCCCCTTACTTTCGTCTTGTGCTTTTTATGGTCTGATATTGAAATTCTTCATTATGGAATGTATGAAAATACTTTCTATGTTCTAAAATCTAGAGTCTAAAAAGTTTATTATTTAGGATCTAGAAAGTTTGTTTTCTAAACAATACTTAAATATTGATAAGAACTGAAAACGAAATAACCAACACACAACAAAAAGTCAAAGAATATTAATACTTAGATAGAAATCATAAACCGAGAAAGAAATACCGAAATCAGACAACATAGAGACACAACATACGACTGGGCCACAGGCCAAAGAAGGAAAAGGGACCAACATATCACCAGAACGGTCGAAAACAGGTAAGTGTGAAACAAGACATTGGAGAAAAAAGAAACCCAGATCGATGAAGAAAACATCCTCTGAAGAGGCGTCAAACGCTGAAAAGATTTTTACGTCAAATAAAATCTAAAATCTAAAATTAATGTATACAATGTCATAAATTCTGGAAAAAGCCACATAGAAGTGAAAAATAAAAAAGAATAAAAATATAAAGAAGAAGCCTAATATAAAGCGAATAAAATGAAGAAAAAGGTAGAATAAAAATAAAATAATAATAAATAAGAAGAAGAAGAAGAAGAAAAAGCAAAATTTAACTGAAAGAAAAGGAAAAATAAAAATAAAAAGAAGCCTTATATTAGTGTTAAGAGAAGAAGAATAAAATGAAAAAAGAAGAAGAAGAAATTTAGTTTAGAAGTAAAAGAAGGAAGAATGAGCCTAATATACGTGGAAGAGCAAACTACAAATGAAAGATAAGAAGAAGAAAAATCAAAAAAAGCTTATTATAAGTGGAAGAAGAAGAATAAAAATAAAAAGAAGCCTAATATAAGGGGCATAAGTAGTAAAAGGCAAAAAAAAAACAAAAAAAAGAAAGGTTTAAAATGATTTGAGTCCTACTTTTTACCTCTTGAATACTTTCTTCTTTTTAATGAATGGGAAAAAAATAATTATAAATTATAATCTTTAAATATTCGAATTGGAGTTTTTTTCGATGGTATCAAGTGCGTTAGCCTAGCCATTCCTGGACTCCCCACCATTCCACGCTCACGCTCACTTAGTGATTTCATTAATTCTAAACATATCGTTCCACACGCGTCGCCACCGAATTACTCACAGGGGATTTAACGCCGCTCTATTTTAACCCCAGTATGTACTTTAAGTTAATCGGATTAATTTTGAAACGAACCGATATATTGTGGTACATATACTAATCGTACTTAACGATTGGAAGGATTTGACAGATTGTTTTACTAATAATAAAGAACATTAATATTCTTATACTTTACATATTTATATTAGTTTTATAATTGAAAAAATTTTGGATCACTGCGCATAATCCGTTAAGCTTTTATTATTTCATGCAGAAGAAATGAGTTTAGAAAATGTAATTGGGATTAAGAACGTGTTATAGTGTTACTAACCTTAACTTGTGATTCTGTCATCCCAAGGGCGTAAGCTAGTTTAGCACGCTCTGGTCCAGCTAAATATTTAGTTTGTTCGAAAGTTTTCTCCAGCGCAAAAATTTGTTGTCCTGAAAATGTTGGCCGTGTGTGTTTCTTCTTCGCATCCTTATCTGAACCAACGCCAAGACCCCCCTGATTCACTGCAACAAATATACTTCATCAATTTTAACTCAAAACAATATGACCAATGGATGTTTTTTTATGGTAGCAAAACAAAATTTTTAAAATGAACGAAAATATTTAAAACTAAACTGAATACTCTCTTCATCCATTTGTTAAAAAAATTTAAATGTTGAATAAAAGAGAGATTGTAGCACGATATGATTTATGTAAACGGTTTAGTAGTATCCCAAAATTCAATAACGTCCACGTGCCGTGTTAAAAATAGTTTTTGCCTTTAATAATCTATCTAAGTGATAAAAATATCTTTTTTGGTTTTCATAATTGACGAAATTAAATTTAATGCCAATTATGATAACGCCGCAAAGTTATCTTTAATTACAAATAAAACTTACTGCAGTAATCGAGATTCGGCAGGCCCGTTCGTTGATTCATTCCTGTGAGCAAAAATCAATTAATAATTTAAGACCAGAATATATGTATGGATAAATGAATAAATAAAAAAAGAACGATGTAATAATTTGGAGCAGTTTACCAATCGACTGAATTTCTGCAAGCTTTCGGCTAAAGCTATAGAGGTGTTATTGAATTTGTTCAGGGGCTTATATGTCCCTTGTGGGCCATCGCTAGCAATACCCTGCGTTGTCAGCATATATAGATTATTATATAGACATCTGGTCTGAATCTTTTACGATATAAATGTATCGACTGCTATAGGACATCAACATGCCTCACCTATATCCTATATTTTTCTTCGTATCTGCACTTATGCGCTAAAACATCTTTTCTGCTTCATCTTATTTTATATTATTTTAGATTTATCATTTTATTATTTCCCATTTTCAATATCTCTTTGCCATACTTTAAACACAATATTATTTTTCCTTTACTTCCATCAACAAACTATACTGTGACTATATGAATGGAAGTAAATCATCAACAAAACTATACTGTACTGTGCGCTTTCTATTTTTTTTTTTCAGTAAATTACTCAGATTTTTAAACAAAATATTATTTTTTGTTTACTTCCATAAACAAAACTATACTGTGACTGTACGGATGGAAGTAAACCATCAATAAAACTCTGCTGTGAGTACACGCTATCCAATTTTTTGAAGTAAATTACTTTTAAATCAGATTTAAAGTTGAGAATGTAGAGGGAATTTTTTTTTAATGCGCAATGATGTAGCGACTGTGGTCACACTGTTTTTTGTTCAAGTTTAATGCCCAATGATAAAACATTTGGTGTCAGCAAAGGATTTTCAATAATCCATCCAATAAAAAACTGATGATTTTATTGCGTATGCGTTTCAGCATTGTAATCAATATGACGGTGTGGTATTTTCAACCAATCAATTTCAAATTTGCTTTGGAATAATGTATTGTAGGGAAAGCCTGTTTTAACTTCAGACAAACGGAGCTTTAGAGTAAGTGTAACCATTGAGATAAGAGAAATAGGAACATTACAGGAAATGAATAATAGCATTATCTCTTTGCAGTGGCGACTCGGCTTTTTGTTATTATTAATTGTCGTTTAAATCGTTTGTTATTTAGGTGGTTGTAATTAAGGAATGTAAATGAGAGTTGAGAGCAATGTTTGTTACAAGCTGGGGTTTTTGAAACGCTTCATAGGTACATGTTTTCATTAGAACCCTATACGAGTCGCTACTGAGGCAAAGTGGATAATCTCATGATCCCTGTTATCTAGAGATATAATTATTCTAACAGGGTGTCTTGTTTTAAACAGCTTGCTCGATCGTAGTCGCGGCTGCGCTTCTGTGGCGCCCTCTTTCTAGTCTCTAACTCGTTGCTAGGTTACCACCACCGCCACCATCTCCTGCGATACGACCGCAGAAATATCAGCTACGATGTTGCTGCTTGTTTTACACGACACTACACGACAAGACACGACATACACAAGCACAACAATTCCACTGATATGGAAGATAAATTGATGATAACAACTCCATTCACCCTCCACTTTCATCGTTTCCTTCCTTTTATACCTTATTCTACTCTTTTCACGTACTTTAAACTCTTACATTACATTTATTATATACATATTACTAATTGTTTTATATTACCCTTATACTTTTCAACCCTTACATTAATTTTATTTTTATCATAATTTAAACTTTTTTATTCGATTTAAAGGATGTAGCCTTTTGCCATTATCTAACATCCACATTTTAATAACGTCTACAATGCACACTTATAAGGTGGCGACCAAATCTTTGCCAGGAATTGAACCCAAAACTGTGTGAAATATTTTTATTCATTGGCTCTCCTCAAACAGTTACTAAATATTACCATTTTTAATATATATGTATGTATTAACCGTTTTTGAGCGACTTCCCTCACTATTGGCTTATAACCAGAGCCTACTTTGGCCTAATTTTTACGTCCTTAATGTAAGTAACAGGGTAGATGTACCCACCGACGTAACCAACGGCTTTTAAGGTGACTTCTAAACCAGTTAATGACAAAAGTTTGAATATATTTGCAAAATATCAATTGCTTTCAGCTACATAATATAATTTTGACCATAGATTTTATTTAGAAATAAAACAACCATTTTAATAAATTGTGATATGTAGAGAATAAAAACTACTAATGGTTCTCCAATAAAAAATTTTAAAAGTAAGAGACGAAGAGTGTTCTTACTGAAAAATTGGTCATGGTTAGCAATCTCTCTCATGGAACTCATCCATGTAGTTGCCAGGAAAGTCAAAATTGTCATGATGATAAATAACATCCAAAAGAAGGATAGGGTTACAGAATGAGTCGACTAATTAAAGTTTTTAAAAGAAAGAAAGCCCACCAGACGAAGAGTAAAAAATTGGTCATGGTTAGTAATCTCTCTGTCTACTATTCCGATTTGTTGCCAGCAAAGTCAAAATTGTCATGATGATAAATAACATCCAAAAGAAGGATAGGATTACAGAATAAGTCGACATTAAAGAAGTTCTCTAAAAGAAAGAAGAATAGTTTGCTTTGCAGATGACGCTGACATAATAACAGAAAAGGCGTCAAAACCAAATTTTGGTTTTGAGGCCGCGTAGACTAGAAACTGAACCGTTAGAAGAAAATATGCTTATATCTCTTTTTAGACAAAACTAAAAAGCCCAAATTGAATTATGAAATCAAAAGTTATGGTGCTGGAAGTAACAACAAAAATGCTTTTTTGCATTTTGATGTACCATGAGAAATACGTGAAAAAAGGAAGAGATATCAAAGACAATGTACAAATACACTGCTATTAGGACGTATATTCCTTCATATTTTTTTCAGATTTTGGTAGGTTCCATATGCTTTTTTGTCCTCCGTATGAGTCGTCTGTATGTCGGATGAGAATTAAGTTCCCGTTTTAATATCAATTATTTTTGAGTTTGCGTCGTTTCATACCTTTAAACACAGCTCATATTCTTCTTTTGTTTTAAAAGTGGATACGTTAAATATGCTGAACTATGCTTTTCCGTTTTTTGTAACTAGTGATTTTACTTCGTGAGTAAACCATAGTTTCGATTTTACTGGATTTTGTGTTGATTCTTCCTTTACCTATTGCCTCTTTGGCAGCCTTTAATGTATGGTTTTTATCTTTTACCAGGCCAGTTAAGGCGGTGACTGACTTGTAATAGAACGCTGTAATGTAATGTAAGGTAACACCAGCAGTGCCGATTGCGAATGCCGAACCGAACCACCCAAGACGAAAAATTGTGCTTCACTCGAATGTCGGTTTTTCAAGAATCCTTTCAATTGTTACATTACAAGTTAGTTCAGGTCACGACGTTCTGAGCACAATCCAGAGTCTGTCCACCATTAACAACTCTTTCCTAAATATATTTGTCTACCACCAACGATTTGGTTTTTTATTCTTTGGCGGCTTGCAATGTGCAAAAGCAGTATATGCAACTCCTAGGTCCAAAATCCTGATTTGTTCAAGATCTAGTAGAGCATGGTTAGCCAAGCATTCAAAGTGAGCAATCTTGTCTCTAAAAAAACAAAATTTGTAATGTTATGCTTGCCTCAAGCATACACAAAGTTCGGCTCAATTCAATCGCCGCTTTTGCAAAACAAAACACCTCGTTTGCGTCTTGGTACTCCAGTGTTCTGTTTCTGTTTTATCTTGATTTAAATTTCATATTTATTTTTGAGGTAGTATCTTTTTATTATTATTTTGTTTTTTACTTTCATTTACAAAGTAACTTAAAGTAGCGTAATCGCGACAATTTTTAAAATCGAGATTTTTACGGAAATATCCGTTTTCGATCTCTCTCATTCAGAAAAAGTTGATTTCGAAGTGGTGTCTGTGTCTGTCTGTGTCCTCTCTACAGCCCAGATGGCTAAACTGATCGTCCTGAAAATTCATATTTAAGCGTTTAACAAAAATTGGAAGGTCCCAGTGACTTTTGGCTAAAATCTAAAAATAGGAAATGGTAGTTTATTGGTGAAGTTTTTTAGGTTTTTTTTCATTTTTTTTAAATTTAACATTTTAAGAACTCATTGTTCATCTCAAATTAGTAAATGAAAGTCGTGTGGTGACCACACCTCCATTTTTATTTCTTGTTGTGGACTTAGTCACTCTTTCCATATTTCTTAGGGTGGTCACTTCCTATCTCTACGTGTCGTTTTACCTTCCCGTTTTTGAAAATTTTTATTTTTCTGTACATTCTATGTTTCATCCCCATTCACTTTTATTTCCAGCTCTAGTAATCCTTTTTTTTTTATATGCATAAAACGCGAAATGAACCGAAAATAGAGAAGGCGCTGGTTCGAATGCCGTCAGCGCCATTTTTTTTTAAATTAATAATTAAATACGCTGAATAGCAGTAAAAAATGAAAATATTAAAAATATAAATAATTAATTCCCTATGCGTTTCTCCTAACTTTGTTACAAGTGTTTATTTCCAAAATTGATAAGGAAAACAACTGTAAAACGCAAGTCTTGTTTTTGTTAACGTATACACACGTGTAATAGTCCAAATAGGATCATATGAGATATTTTGTTGGTAGGATGGCTTCAATGGGAGTACCATAATAACATCTAACTTTACTAATTGAAGACTACTGTAGTGAATTACTTGTTCATCGCAGCAACATTAAATGTGCTGTCAGGCAACTGTTCCAGCTTTTACGGCTTTCCACAGCCGTCGTTGCAAGGGGGCGGCAATCTAACTTATATATAACTGAGGAGAAGCTTCAAATATTATTCCTAATAACTATTCATCATCTTCTCTGACGCATTATTATACACAAAATTAATATTTTATACCTCACTCAAATATACATTTAATACAACATCATGTATTATTATGAATTATCCCAATTTATTTTGCCCAAATATAATTTTGATTAAATAAAATGTATTACTCGTTTTTTGAATCTGAAATATTTAGACTAAGCAGCAAGGGAATAGCCAATTAAAAAAAAACCAAAAAGGGGAAAAGTATACAATTGTATATGTTCTCGTATAAAAATGTAATTAACTTCTTCAATACAGTTTGTTGGACATAAAATTTATTTTAATAAAATAAAATTCAAAAGTACTTTGCGTCGATAGCCAATTAGGGCTAACAACTACAGTAATTAACTAACTAAAATTTTTATTGATAAAAAATTATTTTGGTAAAATAAAATAAAAAAAAGTCAAAAAAATATTTTTTGTTTTTTGTCACTAAAAATAATTTTACAAAATATTTTTTGGAAACAAAACTCCAAATAAAGACAGTAACTAACTAAAAGTGATTTTACAAAATATTTTTTAAAAACAAAAATCCAAATAAATCCACTAGCTAACTAAAAAAAAATTTTAAAAA
This sequence comes from Gymnusa sp. GC000175, assembly GCA_030264735.1. Taxonomy (NCBI): domain Eukaryota; kingdom Metazoa; phylum Arthropoda; class Insecta; order Coleoptera; family Staphylinidae; genus Gymnusa; species Gymnusa sp. GC000175. The sequence continues at coordinate 16,262 of JARJDX010090853.1, forward strand.
ATGTAGGAATTCTTGTTAAGTTAAAAAAAGTTTTTGTCACTAAAAAGTGTTATGCTATAATTTGGTAAAATATTTTTTGTGAAATAATTGCCTAGTTTTGTAAATTAAATTGTGCCGCCACTGGTTTTGATGTGAAATTTTATGAGACTAATTAAATAGGTGTGCGAATTGAGTCAATTGGGGTACTTAAAGATGTACAAACGAGGAAGGGCATTAATTTTGTGTATAGCCTGACAATAAAAATAAAATTCATGGGGGAGAAATTTTTATACAACTAGAGAAATTATTAATATATTTATGGAATAAATATAATAAAGGTACATACTGTCAGTGTATGAAAGTAATTATAGTATGTAATAAAACATTTAATAACTTTTTTATCAGGTGATGTCAGATAGTCAGATGTTCTGATTATTTATGATACAATAAAACGCCATTTGTTGACCTAGCATTTTCTAAAATTAATTAAGTACGTATTAATTATAATTAATTAATTAATTTAATTGGATTTTATTTAATATTGTTACCCTTTTTAGGTACTTTTATATTGTTACCATTTTTGGGTATTTCTATATTCAAAATTCTCAAAACAAAAAACGCACTTTATTTTTATAATCCACACTCCGTTATATACATTATTTAAAGCGATTTTAATTTTGCACCTCCTAAAATAACCATAGGTGAATGAAGGATCAGTTTTGGTTACGAGGCCTACATCGAAACACGCCAAAATTCCTGTATCTCCTTCAATTATCAACCAAATTGATCCCCGAAAAACTGGCAGTGGCTACCTGCTTATTTTAAGAATGCGAAACCAAATTTAAGATAAATTAATTTCTTCTCAAAATATTTAAAAAAAAAACTCTAAAATTATTATGCATTTTGGACAAAAGTTTAAAAAATCAAGTGAGAACTGTTCTAAAAATAACTACTTTTTGGTAATTGTGCTATCTTAGGACATTGTCGCCACTTAAGGGAATGGTTCAATTGTACATCTACGGAACTATACAGAAGAGCCACAAATAAAGTCAAAATTATCATGATGGTCGCCAACTTTCGTTTGAAGACGGCACCCTAAGAAAGAAGCCTGTCATCCTTTGTATTTGACCGCATCACTGTAGTTATCGTACTAACATCCGTAGTGTTTTAGATTCTATTCGTCTTTCTTCTTATGGTTTTGTTTCTTACACAATTTAGTTTGGATGTTTTGCACGCTCTTTGTAAGAAGTCCATTTCCACTATTTCTATATCATTCCTTTCTTTCTTTGGCATTTACCAGAATTTTGAGCCATATGTTATTATCGATTCTGCTATAGTTTTATAGACTTTATGTTCGTATTTAATTTCATTTCCTTTGACCTCAGATTGGATTTACCATACGTATTTCTTTCCTTGATTCAATTTACTGCTATATCTTTCTTCGGTAACATTTCTTTTGAGATGATCGTTCCAAATACCTATATTCGTCACTTTTCTTAATTTCTCTTAACTTTAATTACAGATCTTTCACCTCTTTTTCTTCCCCAATTTTTAGATATTCTGTTCTCGTCATGTTCATGTCCCTATTTTACATATTCTTTCATCAATTTCCTATGCACGTAGTGGATTTTCTTTCGTTGCTCGCTATTATCACTTGGTCATCCGCGAAATGCAAGCTTATCAATCAATATTGTCCTATTTTTATTTCCATTCCTCGGTATTCTTTCTCCAACTTCTTAATACCTCTTAAATGTGTATCTCAAACACTGTAAGAGAAAGAATGCAGCCTTGTAGTAATCCTTTCGTTTTGCATGTTTTCTATCTTTCCAAACTTTTTGGCTTCTTAATAACGTTTCTGATAGCCTTAGGCCATCCGCACACGGGTCGTTTGGTACTCGAAGCGTATGTGACTCGTCTCCCTCCAACCGACTTCCAATGTAAATAAGTGGAGCGCCGCTAACGAGGCGTTTAGCAATCGAATCGTAATCGTTGGCGGCCCTCTATTTACTTACATAGGAAGTCGGTTGGAGGGAGACTTCGAGTCGCAGACGCTTCGAGTACAAAACGACCCGTGTGCGGACGGCCTAAGAGATTATCATGTACTTTGTTTTCTTTATATTTATTGCGAGTCCATAACTTTAGCTAATTTTCTCTACCCTGTTTTTAGCCTTTGGAGATTGTCGTGGCTGCCTACAAATACGCCTGTATCATCTGGGTATCTTATGTTACTTATGTTCTCGTCGTTCATCTTAATTCCAGAGTCCACGTATTCCAGCGCTTTTTAAAAGATTTGTTCTGAGTATACGTTGAATAATGTTGACGACAAAACACACCCTTAGCAGACTAATTTTTTAATTGCGATCGTCTCTGAGTTTTCTCCTTGAATGGATACGAACGCAGTACCCAGGTTACTTATAATTTTCAAATCACGGTTTTTCGGCCCAAATTTTGTTAACATGTTAATAAGTTTATAACTTCTAAGTTATGTTTATATGAATTATTTAAGAAAAATGTTATAAGCAACTATAAACCTGTAGATATAATTTATATTTTAATACCGCCAGTGGGTAGAGGCCCCGGGCCTTTGGCGGATGAAGAAAATAAAATTTATTCTTATAACTAATTTTGCAATGTCTAGATGTTACACGTATTATACCATTCTTAAGTCTGTTAACAGCGATATTCATCCCGCACAGAGAATAATTTGTAAATTCCAGTGTTATATTGGGACGCGCAACGTCCACTCACTTTTAAGTTAACACTAACCTCATGTATTTTTTTGGCCCCTCGTTGAGCATTGTTTAGATCCGCCACTGCCCGGGCATTGCTTTGCCCAAGACCTATAATCTACAAAACCAAAGCAAACATAAAAAGAATAAAAAAAATTAAATCAGCAACAGCGCTTATTGAAACTCTGAACAACGCATATTTCTATGAAATGCAATATAAATTAACCTATGACCTTTGAAACGCAAATTATAATTAAATTGAGTTTGAGATTGTTAAACATGCAATAAATTAAAACAAATATTTATTCCAAACGCTAACACAACAATGAACATGAAAAATAATATTATACAGAAATATATTTATGCGTATAAATTAGTAAGTCCACCCACATCTCGATACTTGTTATATTTTCAATTTATTTAAAACATTTCTTCGTCTTAATAAAATATTCGAGCATCAATCAATTTTAAATGTCACCAGTGCGCATAAAAAATATTCAATTTTTATAAA
>JARJDX010090975.1:0-21083 GCA_030264735.1 Gymnusa sp. GC000175
TTTTTTTAAAGTAACAAAAAATTTAAAACTTTATTAATTCTGTATTATAAGCAGAAACGCGATATCGTGAAACAGTAAAAAGAAGCAAAAATGTCACTAAATTATATTTTAGTATCCAGATAATTCGGGATTTTGGGTATTCGGGATTTTAAACGTTCGGGATTTTAGGCATTCGGGATTTTGGGATTTTAGGCATTCAGGATGTTAGTATTCAGGATTTTGGGATTCCTGATTTTGGGATTCGGGATTTTGGGCCGCACCCATTTTTATTACTTTTTATTTTATTAAAAAATATATGAAATTACCACGTATGGGTGGGTTTCACCTCCCGAAAATAATTCTATCGTGTGTTATGTGATATAGGCCATTTCTAATAAATTATTAATAAATTCTAGTGAAAACCTCATTTTGATATCTTAATTTTCTTAATTGCAAGTGGCTGGTGTAGGTTTAAGTGTAAGCTAGAGTACATGTTAATAACTTTTTATTGGCAATTCTAATAAATTTTTTATTTCCGAAATAAATTTCTAATAAATGTTTAATAAATTATGCCATCCTTATATTGTTGGTGAGCTAAAATGGCTGGTGTGGCTTCAAGCAACTCAAAATTTTATTTATCTGCGATTATGGCATTACCAATGATTACTAAAAATTGTTACTAAAAAAATTTATATTTTTTTTTTCGCACAATCTGAATTTGCAATAAAAAATTGGGATTATCTCTTGGAAATGTAATGCGTCCTTCAACCAACCCCAAGGGGGCAAAACTTTATATTATAAATCGCAAGCTCAACTTTTTAACTTTTTATTGCAGATTCGTGTAGTGCAGAAAAAAATACATAAATTTTACCACTAATAATTTTTTGTAATCATTGCAGATGGCTCTGTAGTCGCAGAAAAAACAAATCTTGCGATTACAGCGCCACCTAATATGATACGAAAAAAGTGTTTCAATTAAAAGTTATATTTTTTTACTGTAAAACTTGAATATGCAATAAAAATGGGGGTTCCTATTTACAATTTTAAAGTTGCCCATATTATCACCCACAAGGAGCCTAGTGGGACGTTTTACAATCAATAGATTTATTTTTAATATTCAACACCTGAGTAGAAGTACTGCACCTTTAATGGGTTTTTAATTACTTTTTAATGGGTTGTGAAAGTTCAAGGTCGTTAATGACTGTTAAGGAGGTTTGCATGACTGCACCATTAATGGCTTTTTAATGACCAACAAATTATACGCTTATTAAAAAGCCATTAATGGTGCAGTCATGCAAACCTCATTATCAGTCATTAACGACCTTGAACTTTCACAACCCATTAAAAAGTAATTAAAAACCCATTAAAGGTGCAGTACTTCTACTCACGTGCTTTTTGGTTTTTAATGAGAAGTGGATTTCTCAAGATATTTCACAGTTTCCAGACTTTGTCCACCCTGTATACATGTTGTGGCTTCTCGTGCAGTGGCTCGTGCAAAAATGAACACAATGCGTTCTGGCAAACTCAAAAATATCAAAAGGCTCTTTAAATATTTGACACGAGGCGTAGTAGTGATAAGGAAATATCAAATATCACATCACGTTTTTATTGGTAGTTGATACAGGCATGATGCGATAAAATAAAAATGGAAAATGGCCAAAATCCCAAAATCAAAATCACGGCAATCAAAGTGGCGATAAATAAATCCTACTAATAATAATATTATAAATGCGAAAGTTTAGATAAAACTTAGTAGATAAATGGTCTATGTCGTGGATTAACATATAGCCTATAACCTAAATGTTTTTAAAGTGGTCTTAACCCTACAAAAGATCTGTGCGTGACTCCTGCTAAAATTCTTATTAAAAACGTCAATAAATTTTTATGTGTTAAAACCACATAGGAAGGTGACATACTATGAGCGCCATCTTGAAATATACTTATTAAAAATATCCCAGAAAAATAAATAGTTCCTGAGCCTGAGAGAACAATCAGGTTAGATTACGGTTACGGGTATCTATGCATCGCTCGGCGAAAATAGCTAGTTCTAAATAAAAAATGGTGGTGTGGTTACCACACGACTTTCTTTTACAAATTTGGGATATATTCATTATTTTTGACAAAAGCATTAGAATCTTTCACTTCAAACGTATGTTCCCAATAGTTCCGATAGTGGCATCTGTCACTTTTAATGATATATAACCATTTTTCATTAACTGTCAGCTGATTATAATAACAGTATGTTTATGCACATTGATGAAAATGACGTTTTTTAAACATTAAATTTTGAAAAAATGATAGGAACAAAATTTGTTTGAACACTTTTGTGTTCCCGTTTATTTTTTTCATAAACTTAAAACCTAACCAATAAACTACCTCTTTCGATTGGTGCCTTTCAGTCAAAGGTCACTGGGACCTCCCAATATTTGTTAAAAGCCTAGATATGAATTTACAGGCCAATCAGTTAAGCCGTATCCGTATAGAGGACACAGGCGGACAGACAGGCAAAAAGGCAGATAAATAGACAGACAGGCAGAAAGGCAGACAAATAGACAGAGGCAAAAACACAGACAAATAGACAGACAAATAGACATACAAATAGACAACAAATAGACAAAGAAAAAGACAAAAAAATAGACAGATATATATACACACACACACACACACACGCGCGCGCGCGCGCGCGCGCGCGCGCAACCTTTAACGCGCAAAGATTGTGCCTAGGGTGGGTTACTTTTCGTGAGTGGGCGCACGGCACCTATCACTAATGTAGCTGCATATAGAGTTGCCTACCTTGCAGAAGTACAGTCTTCTTAATTCATAATAGATGGCGTGTGGCTTCACATCTAGGCTCCTTTACTTTTTGAAGTCATTATCCCACTTTCCCTTTCGTTTTCTCCCACCGTATTTTTACGGTCAACACCCCGTTTGTCCCTCGCCTACCCTTTCATGTTTAAATGTCGGAGCACGTAAAGCATTCAGATTCTTGACCCTTGGGTTTATCCAAACCTCCTACTTGCCCCTTCCTTCTAATATAATCATCGCAGCGACCCGACTTCGGCAATTAGTTAGTTCCTTTACCATTAGCAGAGCGTCTGGGCATCTCAGCGACCCGACATCGGTTCCCAGCGGTTCCATAGCCACCGTTGAAACCCTATCGTTTCGTCAGTCTGTATATCACAGCCACCTTAAACCAACTCTCTTCATGAAATTTTATATGTACATTAAAAACCAGACAATTATATTTAATAAATTTATTAATTTATTAATAAGAGATTTTACAGTGGTTCTCTAGACACCAGACTTATAGTTTATTTTGATTTCCCTGAATAAATCAACAATCATTAAAAGCCCGCAGATCATTTGAGTAATTCCAATTTGTCCCGTGCAATCCAAAAAATACTCAAATCTTCTATAGTCTAAATGGTAAACGACATCAAAAATTCCCGAAATCAACATTAAAACACCTCCTGCTCCGATCACAATCATTTCGTAAAGGTGATGTGTTTCGCCCACGATGTAAATTATTACGAAGACCAAGGTTATGATAAAATATCCTCCTGAAAGACAGAAGCGTAATCCTTTGACGTACTTAAAGCCAGGGCACTCAAGATTTAAATGCAGCAATATTAAAATCACCGCACAGACGATCTAAAAATTAATTCATCATCATCATCTTCAATGATTTCATGCACTAAACCAGGTAATGCTGGCATCTTTTTGTTATAAATGGCGCAATACGCATAAAGATGTAACGCTGCTTTAAATTTAATGGGGAGTCACTAAATATCAACGGGTTGCCGACCCCTACTTTAGACCATGTTGCGCCCTAATCGAATTATTTAATTAAGTATCTATGGTACGTACGGTTTCCAGGCATTTAAATAAAAATGCTGCATTTTTGATAAGCTCTTTGCAACTTTTTACCATGTTTGAGATGAAGCGATAAAATTTATTTAGAATGACGTAAGTAAATGTCTGCAGAAAATATGTTATGCGTCCATGGCACTTCAAATAATTGCAGTTTTTGTTAGCGGTACAAAAATTACCAAATTTGCTTATTTTGTTTTTAAGAAGTGTTAAAAATAACTTAAGAACGTTATTAGTTTGTTTTTATTATTTAAAGTTTGTGGAGTATTTTAAGCAAAAAATTCATGAACTCTATTATCTATTTGAGCAAAATTTATTTAAGTAAAACCTGAGGTTTGGAGGGGTGGGAGCGAAAGGAGTTGTTTTCCAGAATTTTATGGTTCAATCTAGACTTGTGAACTCGATAACAATATTTGGTAGTCTGATCCAACTATTCACTATTCTATTGGTAATGAAATGTAACCGGACGTTTGTATGAACTTTTTCCATTTTCAGCTGATTATCAGTCAGCTGATTAATTATCAGTCTAGAATCTGTTGACCTTATGAATAAAACCTGGAGTTCGTCTACGTCGTATTAATTGTTTAATATTTTGTAAATTTCTATACCCCGCTTTATAGAAATCTACTAAATATTTAACAATAACTTCGTCTCTCTTCTTGTATAAGCAGTTCTAGCCTTAAATATATTTGGGTAATTAACTCGCTTGAGTTCCATGGAAATTTTTATTGCTCTTCTTTGAGGTTTTACCCAACACCAAACCAAAATTGCTTAATCAACCGTTGCTCTAATTTATGCCCCAAGTTAAAGTGCGTCAGATGTGGCAAATGCTTTCCGGATCAAATAATGGTTGTTGTTGGCTTTTTTGGTGGCTGCTGCAACATGTTTCTTCTATTTCCTGTCTTCTAATATTATTATTCCCAAGACAAGATGTGGTTCTACGGTTTTTAATCTCACATCTTCAATATCTTCAAAAATCGTGTTTTCGTGGATCGCGATTAGAGCTGTTCAGTGAAATCAACCATTCGTCAGACCAATTCTTAATTTTTTTGTAAATCACCTTAGAGTTTAGCATGGTGGATTGGAATTCGAAAAACAACTTAGTATCATTAGCAAAACAATTCCAGTCTTAGTGGATACCGTGACCTAGATCGCTGTGTACAATATAAACTGCAATAGTTCAAAGACAAATATTTGTGGGACACCGCTGTGGAGCGATGTGTATGGTGCCATCACACCTCCTATCCTTACCTGATTGTTCTCCTGGTTAGGTATTCTCTAATCCAGCTTAGCTGTTTTCCCCATATTTGCAGTTCATCGATTTTCTGAAGTAGTCGGATGTGTGGGATTTTATAGAAGGCTTTGACGTACTCCAGGTATATAATGTCCATTTATTTTCCCTTATTAGAACGCGTTATTGCGTTAGTTCACTAGTTCAAGAAAGTCATCAGGTGTGTGGTGGTTGAATATCCTGGCATATTGTTTGTAAACGCATATATGAATTTCCGTATCCTGTTGGTAATGATTCGCTTTATCACTTTTTCCACTACGTTAGTTAGACTAATTAGTCTGTAGTTCAGGGAATTTTGCTTGTCTCCTTTCTTCAAGATGGATGTCACTGTTGTCACAAATAGCTGGTATTTCATTACTTACCATTGACTTTTCGAATAGAATCCGTAGGATGGGAGGTCAGATTTATCACACTGCATGGATTTCATTGGTCCAACAGCACTACCAATATCCAAACTACCAAGAGTTTGACCAACTTTATTGTCCGTGAATAAAACGTTATCCAATGTGTTCTTTGCAGTCTGTCTCGCAGATCTGCATTTAGTCTGGTAATATAAACATTTCCTGGTCTGCCAACAAAACACCATCTTTATTTTTGATGATTTTCAGTAGATACAGCACACATTGCTTTTTCAGTGCGCATAGAATTGCTTACCACCCAAGTCGATTACTTGTCTTTCATAATTCGATCTTCTCCGTTTTGAGATCGAAGTCATTGTATTTTTATTTTTTCCGTATTTTTTAATCTCAGCAATTTCAGTATCTTGGTTACCCCTCATTTATTCTCTCATAATTTCTCTAAATAACTTCAGTACGTCTTGATCCTTGGCTTTTCAACGTTTACCTTTCTCGCCAAAGTTGGGGAATAGTCATAAAATAGATTTATTGCACTCCCACGGAAATTATTGTAAATAGCATAGACTTCGTGCTCTTGATACCGGTGGAATCGGTTGCGGTTGCCATTAGAGTTGATATTTATTTGCATGGTGGTCGTCTCATAATGGATGATGTTATGATATCCCTACTGTTTATCAATACTATATCAAGTATGACTGGTTTTTGTTCTTTTTATACCTTGTTGGCTGAAACACCTTCAGAGTTTAAGTTTGTATAAGTGAACATCTTTAGAAAATCTCGCTTGACCTCAGATTATGCGAAAAGGTTGAAATCTCCAAAATTCAGGAGAAAATTCTTCGTTGCACATACTGTTCTAATGATTTTAAAAAGTTTTCTTTCTGTCTACTTAGTTTTGTGATCTGATGGAAGCAGTCTATACATTTCTGCAATGATAAGGTGAATGTTTCCAAGGGATACCTTCAGCCATTTTGGTTATATTTTCTGATATTCAAACGTATGTAAGGGGTCGATGGCTAGAGTTAATTATCCTATCTTATCCACCCCGTTTTCCTGCCGATTACCCTAGTAAGCCGAGTAATCTTGTATTTGTATCAACGAATTCTTGATTCTGTTCTTTAACTCCCTTTCTAAAATAATGATTACGTGTAGCTCGATTTGCTGTACTTTTAGAAGAAATAGGTCATTTTTGGCAATATGGAAACTGATGTCCACCAATAAGCTGGTGGACATCAGTTCGAGATTAACTCCCTGTTTGCACGCTGCTGCTTTTACGCGTTTCTTCTTAATTAGTTCGGAACTCCACAAATAGATTTAATTATCCAGTGTGCACTCGTCTTTTATTTTTCTATAAGTTTCTCAAGATGTTTGACTAGTTCACTCCGCTGCGTTTGGGTAAGATTGTTAGTTACTTCAATTCCTGTAGGTACAAACTTTATCTGAAAGATCTTCTTTGCTTATGTCTTGACTAGTTAGAACAACTCTGAAGGGTCGAGAAACAGTGTCAGTAGTTCTCTTTTTTTCAACCTGACTGCGTGGAGAATATCGCGCCCTTCATCAAGGCCCAGTGGCTTCAGAAGCTTAACTACTCTATTATTATCCTATTTGAATCATCTATCAAAGTCCTATCATCTGGTTCTTCGTCTCCGTATAAATTTTTTAAGTTGTTTCTGGTATTCATGATCATCAGCTGTCTGGTAAATTTCTTAACTATCAGCTTTCCAAGTCTCAATTTTCGGAAGTTCCTTTTCCATTTCCTATTATTTGTCTAGGTCTACATCTACTGCATCTTTGTGTATTGTTTCTTTAATATATCATCTCTTTTGCATGCTTTGACATTACTAACGGTGTCCTTCAAAGTTTTGTTAAGCTCGCTCATATCCTCTTTTATGCCTCTCAACTTTTTTCTAATCTTTAGTTATATTAACTTGTACTTGTGTCTGTTTTTTGTCAATCATGCAGTCGATTTTAGAGTTAAATCCATTTTCATTTATTCTATCCGTGGGACAACTTATCAGCGACAATTCTCATCTTAGCAGAGCGTTGAAGTTCTTAGTGGTGTGTGGTCACCACACGACTTTCATTTACGAACCTAACTATATTTCATTCAATAATTATCAGCCTATTAGGTTAGCAGTATGTCTCTGCAACTTTATTTTATTGAAATGTTGGATATAACTCCGATAGTGACAACCGTCACTTTTAAATGATATGCAACCCATTTCATTAGTTTTCAGCTGATTATAATGACAGTATGTCTCTGCTACTTGATGAGTAAGAAATAAAGGGAGAGCTGTTGTAAAAACTTTGTCTTTTGAGAGTAAAAATAATTTTTTTTGGGGTTGATAATAAAGGCGTCTTCGAGGTGTGGAGGTATTATTCCATAAAGTTGACTCACGTTCGTCGAATTATGGCTTATTAAGTTTTACGTTTTTCGAACTTGGCGTGAAAATTGATCAAAATCAAAAAATCATGGCGGAAGAACGGAAGCGAAATTAAAACTTTTAATCAATACAAATTGTGCATAGATTCATTCTTAACCAAATTCCGGGAGCAGATATATGTGCTTCAAAACCTAAACCCTGGGATTCAGCCGAGGTGAACTCTTGAAAATGACCCCAAAACAGGATTTTTAATTTTTTCGGCTTTTAAATGGTAAAAAAATTGCTGAAAATTTACATCGGGGTTTTTACGTCGCGCTCGATCAATTGCCGTTTTCCGCATCCTGGTAGGTGTCGCCGTTCTCGAGTTTTGGTGTCGCTACTCATTTTTTAAACGAGTCGCGAACCATACCGCTCTTAGACATCGGGAGTTTTTCGTCGTGCTTGATCAATTGCCGTTGTCCGCATCCTGGTAGGTGGCGCCGTTCTCGAGTTTTGGTGTCGCGACTCATTTTTCAAACAAGTCGCGAATCATAGCACAGGGTTGGTGCAAAGGGTCCTCCGATCAGATTTTTAGAGTCATCGATTTTTGGAGTCGATTAAAATTTGGCACTCTCAGGTCGAGATCGCGACGAAGAAGAAATTTTTCAGCCCTGTTTTTGTCAAAAAAATTTCAGAATTTGATTTCGACCACTAAGTATCAAAGAAAATAAATTAAATCAGCACCGTGGTTATTTGAGGAAAACTTTTGAACGCTGTTTTCCGCATGTCGCTGTTCTAGAGATATGGCGTCGTCACGCCAAATTTGAAAAGCGTCTCGACGCCGTACCGTTTGTCTTACAAAAATTTTAGGGCGCTTTGTACAGACAACTTTTAGTCCTAGTTGGCGTTTCGGTATTTAGTAGGTATTAACAAGGATGAGTTCTTAACAGGTTAAATTTAAAAAAATGATAAAAACAAAATTTATTGAAATTTTTTTCCATAAATTTGCTATTTGAAATATTTGCAAAAAACCGAAAAACCTAACCAATAAACCAGGCCGATCTGTTTAGTGGTCTGGGCTGTAGAGAGGAGACAGACACACAGACAGATAGACACCACTTCGAAAACAAATTCTTCTGAATGAGGATAGTCGACAACGGATATTATCACAAAAATCTCGATTTCAAAAATTTTCGCGATTACTACACTTTTTTTTACTTCGTAAATTTATTTATTTATTTAAAGAGGTTTTACAAATTACAATAATTTTCCACAGAAGCTTCATTTGATGTGCGTAGGCCTCTTGTAAATTTTTAATTTACAAAAAAATTTACTTGTCATTTTCATATTTAACTGCAATAATTTTTTCAAAGACAATTTTTGTGTTTTATTTTTCGTAAAAATGAGTTCGTTGTTTTTGCAGTTTTTATTTTGAATTTGTTGACTTTACAAATATAACTATTGTGGTACTGGTAACTATTTATCGCCAACAGTAGGATACTACAATAGCTACTATGACCACTTTCTTGCAAAAGTATTTTGACCATAAATTCTTTGAGAAAATGTCATGTTTCAAAATCTTTTCGGACATAAGTTTGCCCGGCAATTATTCGGATACCTAATATTATCTGAGTATTAAGAAGACACGAGTTATGTGTGGTTTCACTGTTTTTATTTAGAAATTGTCTAACAATTGTTTCGGCGGATGCCATTGTCAAATGATATAGTATAGTTAGTCTTTGACAATGGCACACGCAGAAACAATTGTTAGACAATTTCTGAATAAAAACAGTAAAACGTCACATTACTCGTGTCTTCTTAATATTTACCAGTTTCACAATTTAAAATCAACGACAATACAATATATTAGTTATCTGAGTAATAAAATTTTCTTAAACTTCTCAAACAAATATCTTTTAAAATTTAAACAAAACTTTATAGAACAATTTATTCAATAAAAATTATATTAGTTTTTTGACCAATAATTCTTTGAGCAAACTCCTTTTGATCAAAAGTTTTTCTAACAGAATAAATAAAGAACCATACCACCCAAATCATTTATTAAATATTAATTCTTTCACACTAAAGTACGCATATTCATCGTTATTTCCCTAACAACGTCTGCAAGCATTATAACACCGCAACATATATGTATAAGTCCAATTTTCCATGCGCAATCTATGTACATATATGGTTCCTCCAAAAATATGGTGATATCCAAAATTCCAGAAATTATCATCAAAATACCGCCCATTCCTAACACGATGATCTCGTAGAAATGAAGAGTTTCATCTACGATGTAAATTATGATGAAAGCAAAGGTTATAATCAAAAATCCTCCGGCAAGGACGACGCGTAATTCACAGTTATACTTAACACATATGCACCCTGGTTTGTCCAGATTTTTCATTGTTATAACTACCACGCATAATATCTTAAATAAAATGATTTAGTAATTTTGCTTTACATACATTTGTACGTACAATTTCTACAATTTTGAATAAAAATCCTATATTGGTGAATAGCTGCTTGAAGGATTTTGCCATTTTGGTTGACGTAAATAAACCTGCGCGTCCATGCCACCTTTACTAATTGGAGTTTTCGTTTACAGTGCAGATTTGATCAATTTACAGTTCATATTTTGTAAATTTTTACTTTTTAAATATTAGTGGCTTTCTTAGGGCTCTCATATTATTAGAGCATCCTATCAGCCCTAATAGTCGCCAACTTACAAAGAAAAAAAAAGTCCAAATATTTTACAAAAAAATTAAAAAAAATTATTAGTCGTATAATATCTACTCTCTATAATTATTCTAAATATAATTTACAATAAGAATTTAATCTAAAATCCCCCCACTGCTTCCCTTACTAAATCAACAATCATAATAATTGCAAGAACTAAACAGAACACTGTCATCAGTATTAGACAATCGGATACAATTTCTTCGGTTACACAAAGATATATGCCAATCACCCCCATTGCTAAATACATAATACCTCCAGCTCCAATATATATCATTTCCAACAAATGATGAGTTGATTCGACAATGTAAATAATAAAGAACCCTATAGTTATTATTAAATAACCACCAAAAAGCACAAAATACATCCACCATTGTTCGATATAATATATGCAAGAAGAAATTAAAAGTAAAACCAAAAGACCTGCCAAAATTAAAAGCTAAAAAAAGGTTTTATTTATGACACGCAGTTGTGGCAAAATTCATAAAACAGAAAACTGTCATTGAAAAACTCACAATTTCTATTATTTTAAATATGAATCCCACATTTTTGAAAAGTTCACCTCCGTTAACCATCTTGATAGAAATATAAAAGCTTGTTAATTAAAAAGATGTTCATTTTATTTTGGTGCTACGTTGACATTAGTGAAGTTTTTAAATGTAAAAAAAAATCCTACTAGAATCATTTGTTTGGGCTAAATGCGCTGTAGACGCTCTATCGGTCCACCCTCTTATCCATACTCTACCATACTCCACTACTAGTAGGAGGCAGTATTTTTTGGTACATTCACTAGTCTTAGCCTGTGGTAATCTTCTTCTTCCTGTAGCATCTATCACAGCTTTTTCTTGACGTGTCATGACTGTTCTCAATTGTTGACTCTCATGCTGGCGAATATGTTGACTATTACTGAGTTTACCTCGGCGTCGTAAATTTCCCGTACCACATGCCAAAGTTTTTTAGGCAGGACGTCGAGCGTTCTACGCTCTTTCTTCCCACAATTTTCCTTACATTATTAAGTGAAGCAAATCATACTTTTTCGATTGTCTCATTTCGTGACCCAGATACTCGAGTTTTCGTTGTTTTAGGCCGTCCGCTCACGGTTCGTTTGGTACTCGAAGCGTCTGCGACTCGAAGTCGGAGCGTCATGTGCGTCACATGCGAACTATACGATGCAAGCGTAATGTGCTCCGCATTCTGATCGAAATATTTTGTCAGCCAGCTTGCGATCTTCCAACCAGGAAGGTACAAAACATCTTCATTTTATTTTTATATTTTATAATGAACAGTTCAAGTGATGAGGAAGATGCTGTCATGTTTTATTGGTATCGTCGAATGAAAAGAAGAAGAAATCAAAGAGTATGGGTTCATGCGTGTGCTGTTTTTTGCGGCAAAAGAATTACAATAAATCGATTCAAAAATTTTGGCGTTTTATAGAATATAAAAAAAACGTACAATCGTACACTTCTCCCACAAATTTGATATTAAACACCTCTATCGTACACGATGCAAGCGTCACGCTCGATTTTTCCCCGTTCTCAACAAGTCTCACGGTTCGAGCGACGATTCGATTTTATTATTTTAATTATCTCGGGTGCCTTATGCAAGTCTTGTAAATCTGTGGGGTTCATGACTCTTTGCATCTAGCTGATCTTTAGGAGCGGCCTAAAGATCCACATCTCAAATGTTTCAAGTTGTTTAAGCATTTTCTCTGTCACGCCTCCATACCATACAAGAGGAAAACGAAGCACTGCACCATTTTCATACGTAGCTATAAATTTAGATGGTGACTACATAACACTCTGCTCAACTTCACGAAATTTTTCCTACCTAAGTGAGAATATTTTTTTACCATTGGTAGCTTCGCAAGAGATCGCATATTTTGTTACATTTTTAGTTGAATATAATATATTACGAATCACGGTCGTATACACAGGTCTGGAAACTCGAGGCTGTTTCCTATGTGAGAACTGAGTCCGCTAAGCGTCAACTGTCGCGTAGTACCAAGAGGGTGGCGCATGAGTCGAGGGATGTTGATAAAATTTGTTTATTGTGTTTTTAACATTTTATTATGTATGTATAATGTAATATTTGAGTAAAGTATTTCACTTAAAATGTGCGGGTATTATCAATCAATATTTGTATGGCGGGGCTTGAAAATAGAACGATATGGCGCCTAATTCTTACAACATACTTAGATCCATGCGCCACCTGGTGGCTGAGCGAGGGACTACAAGTTTGACGACACGTAAGAGACTTATGTCAAACAATAGAGTTTCCAGACCTGTATATACGACCGTGGTACGAATATAAACACTCAAAAAAAAATTGGGGAATCAATGGGTAAGGAATCAAGGGGGAGGGATCAACTGACCGAGGGATTACCTAACACGGATCAATAGTTGTCGGATTAATAGTTAGGGATCAACATCAGGGAATCGTTTTCGAAATATGATTCAACAACTTATCACTGAACACATAACCTGTTTCCGCACGTCACTTAACCTCTACGTACATTTCGGCCACTAGGTTGGGCACTAATGTAAGAAATAATTTGTTTTATTATGTAAGTACATAAATTATACACAATACTTAATATTTTTATTGAGTAACAACCACCAATTATTAACAAAACGTTATATTACTCCCCCTTTCATCGTGCAAATTCTCTTTTGTTTAACAATTTAATCTTTATTTATCTGTAGGCTATAGGAAGGTTTCTATAATTAGAACAACTGAAATGTCATTTTGTCTTAGAAAATGAAGTAGTTCCTCCTCTATCTTTGGGCTTACCCTTATTGCGCTTCACATTCTATCGTACATTGATTATTTTTCTGCTTCTTCTTATCCTACTTTTTTAAAGCCAAAGACTTGATTTCATCCAATTACTTTTTGGGAAGTTGACTGCTAACTATCTTGCCATCTTTTGGAGGGGGCGTCCTGGCGGTCTGCTGGTTTTAACGTTTCTCCTGATTTTTACACTCCTATTTCTGTTCATGCTGGATACGTGTTCGTTCCAATATCTCCTACGCGCACCACCCATCTTAATTAATCTTCTGTTTTTCATTCTTGTCGAATATCTCTACTTCTTCATTTATCCAGCATTGCCGGTGATCGTTCTTAATGTTCTCATTTCGTTGGTGCCCATTCTTTTTGATTCAGATGTTTCGGCTCGTGTTACTGCAGAGCATTTCATTCTCGGCCTTACGCATAATTTATATATTTTGGTTTCTGTTAATATATGTTGGTTTTTAACGCACCTTCTACTCTGAATGCCTTGCATATTTGCTTTCTTACACAAGTGCTCAAATCACCGTAAGCTGATATATTTGTCATATCACGGTGATGTTTAGTTCAAGTTTGCATCTAAGTGGAGTTCCGGCAATTACCATGCTTTTCGTTTTGGTTGTTGATATCTCCACGGTAGTTTTTTCTGCCTCGGTTTTAAAGGCTTGCAATGGCCATTGCAGCCCGTCTTCTGAGTTTTAAAAGAGCGTTGTATTGTCTGCATAGCAAAGTATCTTAATTTGTTGCTTTGCCATTCCGTAGCCATGCTTCACCTTGCGAACTTGTTTTATTATTTTGTCCATGATTATGTTGAAAAGTAACGGGTTGAGGCAGTTACCTTGTTGCACACGTTTATTTAGTTGTATATCAGCTGTCCTTAGTGATTATGTTCTGATGATGCTAGTGTTTCTGGTGTTGAATTGAATGATGTTTGGGTGCACTTTCTTTTTTTTTAGCTCTTTAACTACAACCTCCTGTTGTATCCTATCAAACGCTTTCGTCAGATGAACGAAGCGTTTGTATGGCAGGCTTACTATATTTTATTGCCTTTTCTATGACCTCCTGACAACAAGTACTGGATCCACCAACGATCGATTTTTTCAAAATCCCTGTTGTCTCTCGCTAATTTTAATCTCCCTAAGAATGCGTTGTTGCAGGAGACGGGTGAATAATTTTATTGATGTGTTGAGCAGGGTTATTGCTCGGTAATTTGATGGTTTTAAAGTTGTTCCTATCCCTTTCTTGAACAAGGATATGGTAATACCATTTCTCTATACCTCGGATGTTGTTGTTTTTTGCAGTATCTTATTGTATAGTTTCGTAAGTTGTTCTGAGATTGATTCTCCGCCACTTTTTAGAATTTCTTTCAGTCAGGCCCTGGCGTTTTGTCATTTTCTAGCTACATTATTTATTCTGCTACCTACTTAATCGTTATTTCTTTGATTCTGTTACATCCGCCAATATTTTGTTGTTTCACTGTTTTCAGTTTTTCTCCGCTTTCAAAGTACAAACCCTTAAAAAGGGTGGTTCACATTTCTGCTGATATGTAATTTAGTTTTACTGTTTTATTTAATTTCCTTTTTGCTCTTAGCATTTTCCAAATGCGTTTTTGCGTTCCATATATGTCGCTTTCCATTTCTCTGCTAAATTCATCCCAGTGCTTTCTTCTTATATTCCTTAGTCTTATGTTTACTCTGTTTCTTGTTTTAGTGTACTTAATATAATTTTTGGGGATTTATTAGATGTGTAATTCAGATGGGCTGTTTTTCTTCCTCGTGCTAATAGCTTGCCTTCTGGTGTGAACCATGATTTTTTATTTTTATGTTTTGTTGTCCTTCTAACCCTTCCATTTCCCAGTGCTTCCTCCACTGCTTGGTTAATATTTTTTGACAATTTGCTTCGTTTACTATAACTTGTTCGCGGATCGGTTTGTTTTCTATTTTTTTAGCGAGGCGCCGCCTGTACAGGTCTTTCGTGCTTTTTGCGTTTAGGGATTTTGTATTTAGCTATTGAGCATCGTTGTTATGTTCTTGGGTATGGCCTTTGCTACTGTTTTTTTTTATTACGCTTTTGCCCAACACGCTATATTTGCCGAAGACAGATATCATACATTTTTAATTTGCTCTGGTTTCACCGCTCGGTTCGTTAATATGTAGTCGAGTGTGGATGTTGTTGTAGTTTCATTGCCTTGGAAAGTTATTTTATGTTGTGGTTTATGGTCGAAGTGGATATTGTTTATCCTTAATTCGTTGTACGTGCAAAATTCGACAAGCATGTTTCCCCGATCCTTACCGTTTTTTCGTTGAATTTATTTTTGATTCCTGGTATTTTATCGTTTCCTATTCTTCCGTACATGTCACCTATAACCATTATACGTTCGTTGTTGTTGGGAATGCTTTCTAGCAGCGAATGTAGTTGTTCGTAGAATTCATTTGCTTCGTGGATTAGCTTCCCTGCGTCTGGTGCGTATACCGACAAAATATTCAAGTTGTGCTTCCTTAGTCTTAGCGTTACTTTTAGCATTCGATCGTTTTGATATATGACTTTGGTTATATTTTCTCAAAAACGGTGCTTGAACAAGATTCCCACTCCCGATGCTGCTCTTTCGTCTTTTGGTTTTCATGATATACCCGTCGTATCGCGTCGTTTTGCCCTTCTTTTTTGTTTCCGATATGGCACAGATATCTATTTTGTAGTGTTGTGGTTTTAAGATTATTTCTTGGTCTTTTCCATTCAGCGATCTTACGTTCCAGCATCCAGCTCTTATTTCGTTTTGACGTTGTGTCCGTCTCATTTTCCTTTTTCTCGCATTGGTTGTCAACGTTGGGTCAATCCTATTCCAAAGCTGTGCTTGGATTCTATGAGCAAATCTACGGTTTAAAGGAAGGTAGGGTGCTAGCCTAACCATCCAACCCTCCTTTTTTATCCGGGCCTGGGACCGGCAAGGATAACCGAGAGGAACTCAGTTTTTACATTGATTGATTATTGTCTGGGTTAACTTGCATTGTTTAAATACTTCCGTACGGAGGACCTCTATTATTATTATTTAGATAATTTTCTTTACATTTTGCTAGGAATTAGATTTTATTTGTTGTGCGTAGGATACTTTTTCTTTTATTTTTTTTATCTTTCTGCTTTTAGAGTTGATTGCGCTTTTAATTTTGCTTTTGTGGTTTTCTTCAATTTTAGGTTTATATGACATTGAGGTTTCTTTAAAGGAAACTATATCCTACCGCCTCAGTTTACACCTAATGAGTAGTACCTCGAGGTTTTTTGCATTAAAAGCTGGGCTTGTTCAAGGGTGGTACTCTTTTATTTATAGCATCAACTCCTTATATGATACTTCTAGCTTAAAAATATCGGAGACTGCACTACTTTGGATGCTCAGGCTTTAATAGTCAGCGTAACGTAATTCAATATTCTCAAATTGTTGCCAACCTCCAGTAACTTGGTGCGGTACCTTAAAAAGAAGAAAAAGTTGCACAAAATAAGAAAAAACGTATTAGCTATTGTTAAATCACAAAATAATAAGAAACACTAAATTATTTAAGTAATTTATTTTTATTTCTTAAAACGATTGTTTCTTACGAGCGCTAGAATTCTTCTTCTTTAAGTGTCGTGACCGCTTCGATCGTTGGAAATGGCTAGTAAATTAATGATTTCACCTTTGTCGACTGCTGTACGAAACAGTTCGGCTGTTGATTTGCCATATCATGTTCTTAGATTTTTTTTTACCATGATGTTGTCCTTCGTCCTACACTCCTTCTCCATTATCTTTCCCGGAATAATAGGAAGCAGTAGACCATATTTCTCTGGATGTCGCATAACGTGTCCAAAATATTCGAGCTTTCGTCTTTTGATGGTATTTCCTAATTCCTTAGTTTTATTTAATCTTTGTAGGATTTCTACGTTCGTTATTCTGTCTACCCAACTGACTTTTAAAATCCTCTGATAGGCCCACATTTCAAATGCTTCGACTTTTTTCAATACTGTGTCTGTTATCGTCCAGGATTCAACCCCGTACAGTAACACCGAGATTATGTAGCACTTGAGCGTTTTAGTTCTTAGCTCCACCGATAAATCGCTAGAATTACTCTGTCATAATATGCGATCGTCATGGATCTTTTGATTTATTTAATATTTTTTTATTCAAATCCAATACGATGATTTAAAATTAAATGCAGAGCAGAGATTTATTAAAGCTACTGCTAAAATAATATATTTTCTAATTTTTTTTTATAAATATGATAAATCACAGTAAGAATTTAATCTAAACTTTCCCCATTGCTTCCCTTACTAAATCAACAACCATAATAATTGCAATAATCAAACATAACACTGTCGTTACTAGTAGACATTCGCTTACATAATCTAGTGTTGCACAAAAATAAATGTTGGCCACCCCCATTGCGAAATACAAAATACCGCCAGTTCCGATAAAGATCATTTCCAACAGATGGTGAGTTGATTCGATAATATAAATTATAAAGAACCCCAAGGTTATTACTAAATAACCACCAAAAAGCGCAAAAAGTGCCTGAGTTTGTTCCATATGAAAAAAGCAATCGTAATTTCTTAGTATATTCAAAACCAAAATACCTGTCAAAATTAATAACTACAAAAAGAGTTTTATGATACGCATCAATGACAGTTGTTGAAAAACTCACAATTTCTATTATTTTAAATATGAATCCTAAATTTTTAAATATTTCACAGCCGTTAACCATCTTGGTAGAAATATAAAAGTATTGCTAATAACAAAGGTGTGTATTTCATTGATTTTATTTTTCTGCTACCCTGACATTAGTGAAGTTTTTAAATGATGTAAAAAAAACAAAAAATCATCTGCCATCATTTCTTCGGACCAAGTTGCGCTGCATCAGGGCTGCCAACCTTGTTCCCGTATGGCGTCATCGAAGCAAGGTTGGCAGCTCTGATATATTTTGTATGAGAATGAGGCATTTCAATTTCCTGTCGGTTGGGGATGCCAACAGCTTCCATCTCTAAAAAGTTAGAAGTTCATAAAAAATTTGATGACATTGCGTTTGTGTGGATACTCTGATTTTTTAATTTGTTTCGAAATCGAATTTTATCTACAATTTTTATTTTATTTAAAAATCTTACATTAAAACATTCAATGCACAGTTTTGACCGAAGACTTGCTTGCCAACGGTCGCCATATTGGTCACGTGGTTTACTTGGAATAAGACTTGGAATACGACGTATTCAATACGTCACTTATTCTTCTTAGTTGTTTGGCTCATGACCGAGCATCGTCACATTCAAAAAGTTGACAACCATTCGTTTTGGTTTATTGCAGTTCGTGTGCAGTTATACATGTTGAGTTAAAATGACCGAAACAACTAAATAATTCTCGAACCATAAATAACTTCATGATATAATTGACAAATTGTTATTTAAATGGCAGTTTCAAACCAGTTAAAATTTCTACCAATAAATGATCGCTAGTCCATGGTTTTCTTCATCTTGCTTTCAGGTCCGCGCCAACGTATATTGTCGCCGGGGAGCTAGACAAAAATTGCCACACCAAAAAAAAAAGGAAATTTATTTAGGCCGATTTTATAATAAAACTTAAATTTCTCTAAAAGATTTTTAATATTTTCGTGTGTATTTTTGTATTTCTGTATAAATATTTGGCATTTTGAGCATATTTTTAACAATTTTAAGTAAAATTTAATAATTTTTAATATTTTTTGACATTTTAAATAAATTTTGACATATTCATAGAGAATTTTGCCATAATATTCGTAGGTTTGTATTTTGAAAACAAATTTTTTGCATTGGCGTCATATTTTTGCGATTTTAAAACAAAGTTTTACCTTATTCGACAGTATAACATTTTTTAATAATTTTGACATGTTCTTTAAATTTTTTACTTTATCATAAGGATAAAGTATTGTAATTGTGCGAAAAAAAAAAGTTGAGATTTTAGTGGCAACGCACCTTTTAGGGAGCCCTGAACAAGAATTGACCAAAATTTAAAAATGTCTGTGTGGATGTGTGTGTGTGTGTGTGTGTGTGTGTGTGTGTAGCCGTTTTTTGTGTACAAGGTTTCCCAAAAACTATTAAAAATATCACCACAAAAATTCATATTTAGGCTTTTAACAACAATTGGAAGAGCCCAGTTACTTTAGGCCGAAATCCACCAACCGGAAGTGGTAGTTTATTGGTGAGGTTTTTCGGTTTTTTGTAAATATTTGAAAAACCATCATGTTTATGGAAAAAACTTAAGAGTACAAAAGTGTCTAGAATAGAATAAAATTTAAAACAAATATTGTTGTTACCATTTTTTAAAAAATCTACATTTAAAAAAAAATTATGATAAAGTCAGGTGGTGACCACATCAGATTTTTTTTATTTTTGAGCGTATTTTTACTATTTTTTCAAAGAATTTTCGACATTTTTAAACAAATTTTTTAAAATTGTTTATATTTTTGTTTTCAAACGAATTTTTGCCATTCTAGACAGTATGTTAATTTAAACAAATTTTTACTTTATTCGATATTTAATTTTTAAACAAACTGAATTATTATCTATTAAATTTTTGACATTTTTCAACGGTTTTTTAAATTTGCCATTCTTTCAAGAATTATTAATTTTACGTTCGTATTTCTGACATTTTTAAACAAATTTTGACGTTTAAATAACGATTTTTGTCATTTTTAAGTATATTTTTGACATTTTCGAACATATTTTGACCACGTCGGGTCAATTTTAGACAAATTTAAATGTTTTTTTGCCAATTTTAAACAAAATTTTTACATTTTTAAGCATAAATTTGACATTTTCGAACAACTTTTGACATTTTAAAAATAACTTTTTGCTATTTTAAGGCATTTTTGATAATATTTATATCCATTAATTCGTATACACTAAAAATAAATTATGGGTTTATGATATAATTACAAAAATTAAATGTAAATATTTCGTCTGTAAATATCGATCAGACACTGCATCCGTTGCAGTACCGGTATTTTCAGCCATCAAGGCCTGCCCCGGGGTTTTGTGTACCCCTGGCGCCATTTTCTTTTTCTATTTTTATATTGTTTTCAAGTTCGCCTTCCTCCATCTCTGAGGTTTATTTTTTTTATATTTTAGGTTTGATAGATTTTGGGTTATTACTTTATCATAAAGATAAAGTATTGTAATCGTGAAAAAAAAGTTGAGATTTTAGTGGCAATACACCTTTTAGGGTACCCTGAACAAGAATTGACCAAAATTAAAAATATGTCTGTGTGTATGTGTGTGTATGTGTGTAGCTGGTTTTTGTGGGCAAGGTTTCTTAAAACCTATTAAAGATATCACCACAAAAATTCATATTTAGGCTTTTAACAAAAATTGGAAGAGCCCAGTTACTTTTGGCTAAAATCCACCAATCCGAAGTGGTAGTTTATTGGTTTTTTGATTTTTTTGCAAATATCATCAAGTTTTATGGAAAAAACATAAGAATACAAAAGTGTCTAGAATTAAATTTGAAACAAATTTTGTTGTTATCATTTTTAAAAAAATCTACATTAAAAAAATATGATAAAGTCAGGTCTCAGGTGGTGACCACATCAGGTTTTTTTTTATTTTTGGTTGCTTTTAGAACATGAAATTTCTTATAAATAGTAAATAGATTTTTACGTGAAGTGGAAATTCGACAATTTGAAATAAACACATAAGGAAATAAGGTTACCC
>JARJDX010091005.1:0-10620 GCA_030264735.1 Gymnusa sp. GC000175
TTATTTTTTAACCTATTTCAAAGTTCATTGATTGAAGATTGAAATTAAATGGTACTTACTCTTCTACATTCCCATGTCAAGCAATTTTTTGTAACATTAACCATTTGCGCGTAGCGATAGTCATTTGTTTAATTTTAAATGACAACTCCCATTTTTTAAATTTTATTTGGTTAGCTCTTTTTATTCTGAATTCAAAAATGTACCAAAAGTACGCACCTTTATAACAAAATTTTCAAGTAAAATAACATTTCAAGTAACGTAAATTGTTAAGTAGTGTATGAACAAATCACATTTTGCCATGGAAAAAGAAGAAAGTTAATCGCAGTATCTCATCATTATTTACCGTTACAACCTTGGCTGACTGCACGACTTTTTTCCAGAGGCACGGTCTTCCATTAGACTATGGCCAAAAGGGATATTCATCTTCTGAATGTCTGACTTAATGTTATCTCTCCATTGCATTCTGGGGCGTCCGAGAGGCCTTTTTCATATTTGGACCTCCTCCCACACCAGTCTTACTAGTTTCTGATCATGGAGCCTTTGTAGGTGTCCTGCTCACCTTAGTCATTGAAATTTGATCTCTTGAACAATATTGTTATCTTTGTGGAGCTCTTGTATTTCGATGTCCGTTCTAGTGCGATACCGATTTGTGGTCGGATCGTGGTGGGGTCTGAAATTTTTTCTGAGGATTTTTCGTTCGAAGCGTCTGAGTTTTTCTTCGTGCGCTCTGGTCATCGTCCACGTTTCGCATCCATATGTCTTTACTGGCCTGATAATGGTTTTATTGATTTTGATTTTTGATGTTCTTGTTAGGTGTCTTGATTTCATAAGGTTGTTAAGTGCGTATTGGCAGCGGCTTGCGATTTGTATTCTGCTATTAATGTCTTCGGTAACATCGTTATCGGCAGTGATTGCAGCTCCAAGGTATTTGAAATGCTCTACTCTTTCAAAAATAAAGTTGTTGACTGTGACATTTTGCCCTATTCTATCTCTTTGACCCGTTCTGTTTATACACATGTATTTAGTTTTTTCTTCTTTGATTTTTAGCCCTACTTCACCAGTTGTTCTTCGATCTTGTTGAAAATGTCTTTTACGGTTAAGAGGGAGTTTCCGATGAGGTCAATGTCATCTGCATATGCTAGCAGTAGTTTGGGACCTTAAGTTGTTAGCAGTTCAGTTTTTATTTCTGCTGATCTCACGGTTTTCTTTAAGACGAGGTTGAAAAGTAGAGGTGATGAGGTGTCGCCTTGTTCAAGCCCATTTTGTACATCGAAACTACTGGATAGGTTGTTATTTACTCGTACTTTGGATATTCCGCTCTTTATGCAAACTTTAGTGTATTTAGTCATCTGGATGAGTTTTTTTGGTATTGAACCGCCATCGCATTCCAGACTTGGCTTCTCTCTATGCTGTCATACGCCTGCCGGAGGTCTATGAAGAGGTATCTGTTATGTTTTAATATGACAAGGCGTATCGTTATTTGCTCCGCCTTACTCTACCTTTGCTTTCCCAGGGAAAGAGCGTACTGTTGCCCCAAATTTTGGACCCCTTTAAGGCCTTTGACCATGTGCCAGGACAATAGAAGAGTATAATGATAAGTTTTTATTCCGAAACCGGGCAAACCTATTTATCTTTTCTTGACAGCAGATCTTTGTTGTCAACCAGTAAACACACGTATATGATGGCCAACTCTGTAAAATCTGCCACTCATCAGGCGGTGTGTTTGTTTTCGGGTCAAGTAAAGCAAGATGGATTCGCTGACTGTATAAGGAGTATGTAGGGTGAGAAATATGCAGCTTATTAGTAAGCAATTATCTGCTAAGGTCCACTTGGAAGAGTCTTTTTTCTCTACTCTAGCTATTTCCTAGATTCCTAAGTAGGTTTTCTTCTATGAGACTATGACCAAAAGGGTATTTAAGTTGCTGCGGATTTTTCCTGTTGAGATTTTAACATTTGTGGGTTTTGATTTTAGGAATTTTAACTATCAAGATTTTAACCTTTTAAAAATTTATTTCCCGGGATTTTGATTTTCGGGATGTCCAGAAATGCTTTTTCTGATTTTTGTCGTAATATTTTCATTTCTGTTGTTTCCATGAGCTGCTTGGTTTTTATTGTTTTTGACGTGTACGTCGTTTTTGGTCTTATCGTCACTTTATAGATTCGAGCTTTCGTTTTCTATCTTCAGTATTTTTTGTGCCATATTAGACGGTTGAGGCAGCTTGCTACTTTCATTGCTTTGGCTATTTGTTGTCTCACTTCGTCTTCTATGTTTTCGTAGCTTGTAATGTTGATTCCGAGATATGTGACAATCTTTACCTGCTATATTATTTGTCGCTCCATCTCTAGTTTACATCTCTCTGGTACGTGGTAAAGCATTTTGACTTTTCTGCCGAAATCACCATGTTGTATTGTCTTCCCCTATTTTAAATGTGTTCACTGTTCAGTAGCGTTTGGAGATAAACTTCGTTTTCTGCGCATATTAAGACATCATCTTCGCATCGGAGGATTTTGATTACTCCAACTCCTTTTTGTATCCCTTACCGAGGCGTATTTTTTTGATAACTTCTCAATTACAAAATTTCGAATTATGTGACAAAAAAGCAGTTTTTATTTTAAAATATGTTGAATATTATCCAATTTACTATTTTCAGCATGGTGCTTTATAGTAAAGGTAGAACACCAATATTTATTTCAAGAAGACGCAGATTTCTGACACAACTCGACATAAAAAGATATAGGCGAACTTCCAGACTCGTCTTCCCTTTTAAAATCCAATTTTACTACTCACAATTTAAAAGACCATAGGACCTTTGTAGGTCGATAAGTAAGATTTCTGAATATATGTTTAATTTAATTGAAATTAAAACCAAAATTTCGCTTTTCTTAACCTTAGTATGTACGGAGAACTTAAAAATGATTAATAACCACGTGACGTTAGGCCACCCAACTAACACCAGTGGGTAAGAGTGTTTTCCCAATCATAGGAACTATAGTAAAGCATTAAAAACAAATCTGATGAACATTACACACCTTAAATACCTAGGTAAAACGCAAATAAACTCTTACTGTAAGTAACTACGAACGCCAATGATTAAAATATTTGAACACGTAATAGATTGCATATAATAACCAACATTAAAATACCAAATGTCGTTTGGGTTGCCTATCTACGCAGTCACGAGGTTATTAACCATTCTTGAGGGGTCTGTAGATAAAAAAACGAAATAAGTAGAAATTCCCTTAAAATAAGAACAA
This sequence comes from Gymnusa sp. GC000175, assembly GCA_030264735.1. Taxonomy (NCBI): domain Eukaryota; kingdom Metazoa; phylum Arthropoda; class Insecta; order Coleoptera; family Staphylinidae; genus Gymnusa; species Gymnusa sp. GC000175. The sequence goes on from JARJDX010091005.1 coordinate 3,256, forward strand.
AAATAATAAGTCAATTTTTCTTTGCCACCTAAAGTGCAAATCTAAAGATAGTTTATATTCTCAACAGTGGAACTTGAAATGTCTCGATAAATCAAAAATTATTGGTTGAAATAACCCCATGCAGACATCTCTTTCTCTTTCTGTGTCAGCGACAGCATCTTTTTACAACTGGGAGCGATATTAATATTTAATAAAGTGCCAAACGACTTCAATATTTTTCAACATTGCTCCATTTCATATCGACCAAAGTATATTTTCTTTTATGACTTCTAACTAACGGAAGTATAACAGTATAACTTCATAACGCACGAAAACCAGAAATTAAGAAAATTAACAGTCTAACAAATCATCATTAAAATTACTACATTTATAGTTATGAAAGTATACATAATAAAAAATAATTGTTATAATGAAGCCGTTATTGCTTTTTGGCAGTTGTAATGTTTATGTAAACACGTGTCATTTACTTTTCGGTTTGACTGATGCATTTCTTGGTTCAATGAACTATTTTGTATTCGAAATTTCGAACTAATTGATCAGATGCATTTAAAATTTATTCAGAAATAAAGTGACACGGATCGCGTAGGCGCGCTTATAGGTGTGTTATTAATAAACGAAAAAAAACGCGATGGTAAATTGTGCAGATGAATATGAGACGGACAAGACACGTTCTTTCACTTATAAATCAATCCTGGCACTTTTGATAATTGCTTTTAATTTTTTCTTGTGTTGTGTTGTGCGTGCAGTACCGTTGTGAGTGTGTAATTTAATAATTCGATCAATCATTTTCGCATGTGTAAGAAAAGGAATAAATGCGCTTGTTTAATATAACAGGAATTCCTAAGCGGGATGTGTAGAGGCAATGAACGTCTTTTCATACCAAAAAAGTTGCAATTGTGCATTCTTTTACTGGCATTTTGTACGAGATTCTTTGTTTACGAGAGAGGTACAACCTTTTAGGGAAACACAATATTCCTACCCACATCCCATATCTTTCGAGTCCGTAGCTTTTCTGTTACCATCTGTACTGGTTTACATTACACATACTCTCTTCTTGTTGAATATAAATATCTGCACTTACAGTATACTATATAAGAGATGATTTAAGGTCATTTGCAGAACCTTATAAGGTGTGTCTGCTTTTCTTTCTACGTAGATACTGTTAAATACTTACTCAATTGATATACCTCTTTTGTAACTTGAGTTTAACGTTATATAAAATTCGCTTTAAATTACAAGCCCATGAGATTTCAAAGTGGAAATGAAATTATTTGAAAATATCGCTAACTATACGACATTCCTGTCACCACTGGGAATAATTTGCTTACTAATGTCTAGTAGAATGAAAATAAAGTCCCTTTATTTGCATAATCTAGAGCAATTTTGAAAATTACCTCTTTCTTTCCTTAAAATTTAAAGAAATTTTTAATCGAAATTAAAATAAAACTGCCTCGGATTATTATCCAACAAGGACTTAATAGGAAATATGTTCTGTTTATATGTGTTATATAAAAGCACGCAAGTTCTTAAGTAGTTTGATTAACTTTAACTTACAACAATTAAAACTGTAATTATTGTGTTGTACGCGATCATTTTTATTTGTTTTCTTGGCAACAACGTTAATGATCTACGCCAAGAGGAAATAATTGTTCCTGGCGTAATATCTTTTAAATTACTAGGAAGGCGCTTAAAATTAATGCATTTTCTATATGTTCTAATAGTATTTTTCATCAGAATTTTAAATTTAATTTTTTGTATATTGTATATTTGCAGCGGGTTTCTTAAAACTTCTTTAATATTTCATCGCGCACTTTGTAAATATAATTTTATGTGCATGGTACAAAAAATAAAAACAGTAACTCTAGGAAGTTGTCACGAAGTCTCTTTATTCTCTTTGAAATGTTGAAAATATCTTATTCTACCAGCGTAGCCTGTTAGTGTTTGGTAGTATGCAAGCATTGCTTACACTATCTCTTTTAGTGACGCTATAAAACGGTTTCCGGCTGTATAGGCGCAGTGAAAAGCAAAGAAATTTTCATATTTTATCACACATACTTGCTTCTTGATGCCAAATGTGTTCCAAACATGTGTGTCCGTTTTTTATAAACATAATCAGTTTTTCTCAAACTGCGGTTAATGTACTAGATTCTATACATTTCATGTGACTTTTTTTTTGTAAACATTTCTCTTCCTTACTGAAATATGATTTACTGCAGATAAATTATTTTATTTGTAGGAATTTATGGAATAACTATAATTGAATATATCTTCATTTGTATATTTCTTGTCATGTTATGTTATATGCTCGTTACCAAGTCCTTATTTTCTTGTTGTGCGTTTTGTCTGCTAATATACCAAAGCAAGGGACCTAAGTGTAATGTGGGTTCCAAACCACTACATTGGAGAAGTTTTCCTGGGGCATATACCCTTCGTGGTTGCCCGTTGTCTTCCGAGGGTGAAGTGGTCGTAAAGTTCCAATATTTGTTTTTAGGGTTTGAACCCAGGACCTTTAGTCAGTAGGCAACGCTCAACTAAACTACAACCACAAAATTATAAAGGTGTTATTGCATCTTAAACATCACTTTATAAGCCACAGCTACGCTTTAAATGCAAAACGACCTTGTAATAAAACCAGTAAGAGTGTAATTGCGAAATTAATCGTGAAATTAATTGGCCGCAAAACAGATAATACTGAATTATCAGAAGTAATAAGTTTCTGATTCCGAAAATTTTATAAGTTTGATGTCAATTTCTTAGATATCTACCACATTAACGAAAGAAAAACTTTGAACAAATTAAAAATTAAAAATCTTAGCAAGTCAAAATAGAATTAATTATATTCAAGAAAAAAATATACATTGAGCGGTTAAATTATGAAAAATATTTATTCAAACTGAAATAATTAATTTTTTTGTAAAAAGCTCGGACTCGTCGATATATTTTTTACCTATCCTATATTTTAGAGACATTGCTTTTTTTTATTTATTGACGTCTGTACGCCTATGTTATTTCAATAAACTTGACAGTTTCCGGCTGGTATATTTAAGAATTACTGGAATCTCAAAATTTTTGGTAAAAGTGGAAATATGAATTACAATTCGATCAGTTAAACCGTGTTATATATTAAAAATATAGACAACACAGAAAACTATAAGAATACTCCAAGACTGATATTTCTATAAAAATTTCTAAAATTTTCAACACTACGTAAATTAAAATGAAAAAATCTGATGTGCCCAACACCTGACTTTAGATCTGCAGTATATCTCTGCAATTTCATTTTCTTTAAATGTATGTTGGCAATACTAGTGATATCACTTTTGATAAATATGTCTCTGCAACTGGGAAATAATTTCAATAACAATGTTGCTTACCGATGAATAACAATAAGTTCTCAAAATGTCAACGAATAACAATTGCTACAAAAAATCTTTGTCTTTATTTTATGGTAACTTCCGATTATATAATTGACAAAATTTCTTTGTGTTTGTGTAGTTTGTGTAGTTAAAACTACCTTGACGTGTTTGCGATTAACTTTCTTCTTTTTCCATGGCAAAATGTGATTTGTTCAATACACTACTTAACAATTTATGTTACTTTAAATGTTATTTTACTTGAAAATTTTGTTATAAAGGTGCGTAGAATAAAAAGAGCTATCCAAATAAAATTTAAAAAATGGGTGTTGCCATTTAAAATTAAACAAATGACTATCGCTACGCACAAATGGTTAATGTTATAAAAAATTGCTTGACGTGAGAATGTAGAAAAATCTTTGAACTGTGAAATTGGTTAAAAAATAATAATAAGTTATGGCGTTGGCCGGGTTTTGGTATACACTCTGTATATAAATAATATAATAAATAATAGGATTTAACTGCCAGTTTCTCGGTAACGCTCACAAAATCTTGAAACGCAGAAAACGTAGAAAACTGCATCCGTTAGTACAAAGGGGTGCAGGGATATGTTTTAATTCTGAAAATGCTTTACAATCAAGTGTTATTATTAAGAAAAAAAAGAGAAAATTTAGACTTATGCAACCAACATTACTCTTCCTTATACAATGTCATGTCAATGTGGATTCTAACCTAAAATTTAAAACTTTAATTTTCCAGCTAGTGTAGAATTATTTAGCGCCTTTTCTTTTTTAATTTTTAAGGGTTGACATTATGGGTAACACTTACCTACAGGATATACTTGAAAACGGCATAATTTCCTCTCTTTTTTACGTATGCATAGTTGATATAAGTAGCCTCCATTGTAAAATTTAATATTTAATACCTAATTAATAAGTTGAGCACGTTACATGGATATAAATGATAAAGGAATCTCCCTGAAAGGCTTTTGTCGTATATCAAAAATTTAATTTCGTTAATAAATCAACTTCGCAACCCTTTATAAAGAAAGGTAAAATGCGTGCCAAACAAAAATGCTTTTCTTCTAATATTCTATCTATTTAATACAATTTATGAAAAATTATACATTTTATATGTTTTGAAATATAGGCGTATTCCATATGTCATAAGTTTTTGGATATAAATTAAATAATAAAAAATTCATATTATTCACTCTGGACATTCATCAGTTATCTTTAAATTTTTAAATTTGCTGATGAATTTTTTTCTATTCTATTATTGCGGACCTTTTTTTTTGGAACAGCTCGGAGCTCAACGTCGGAACACAGCGCGTTGCGTCTTTGGGGCACGTCAGATTTCTCTTTCCATTTCCTGCACATCTCAAGTGTCAAGCTACGTTACGCGACCTATACAAATCAAATATGTATTCTTAAAATAAATGTAAAATGTTCAAATTTATTAAATAACATTTTCAATTGTGTTATTTTGTTTAATGATCCAAATCAAATCTGCAAAGCGGCAACGGTATTTTTTTTACGATAAGTAGATGTTTAGAACCCCCTGTATATTAGCAGAATTTGTACTAATTTTATCTGTGCGAGCTCTGGTGTGGTTGAGCTTATAACTTTTGTTTGCAATGTCGAAGTTCCGGGTTCGCCACTTTATAATAATGCATCGATTTGTTTTAATAATAAATCAATAAGTGATGCAAAAAGTTAAAATTTTAACGCATGTTACTTAGATCACGGTCAATCTTATTAGTTTTAAATTTCAAAAAAAATTCATTAATAATTTAATTTCTTTATGCAAAAATATTTTATAATTTATTTTAGAAAGTAAATATCTAACATCTCTTGAAAATGAAACTGAACAAAAATTTTCTGCCTGTCGAGCACTTTGTAGATAATTATTCTTGAAGTAAATTAATACAAAGTCGGTCAGTGTCAGCATCGGTTTTACTTCACGTTCGTCGTAATTCTCCTGAAGGAGTACAATAATTAAATTAACATCTTTAAATTTAGCTCTAAGAAAATTATCGCCTAAAATTTTAACTTCCCCCATAATTTAATTTCTGTAATTCATAATGGTGAATCGATTTAAACCAAAAGTGGATTGTGATTTTAGATTATTCACTAATAAATTACTTGCTACGCTGTGTTAATTGGAAAAATTGTTTTAATTTTAATTTATTTTGCTTTTAATTTTATTAAATTTATTTAAATAATTATTATTATTATTTTTTGTCTATTAGAAAGATGTCCAATTTTTTTTAACTTCTTCAAATGTATATTCTGGATACAAGCAAAAAATCCAACTACTAATTTGGAAAAAAAAATAATTCAGCTAATTGTAATTATTCATTAAAAATTTCAAAATGGAAATATTCATGAAAAAAATCCGTTTGCCACTTTCCTTATCCAAAAAAATTGGTTTTCGATGTGGTGACTTATCGATTTGGAACTTATAATTTAATCCATAAACAAAATTTAAAAGGTGCCAGCAAATTTAGGCTAAAATCAACTAGGGAAATAAAAAATATTCATAAAAGAAAGTCATGTGGTGATAAACCACATTTTTATTACTCTTTTTTTTTGTTTTAAAAACTGACTAACTTACTGATCTTATCGGTGGTAGAAAACTTTTATATTAAAATTAATCAATTTATTTATCAAAACGTATATCCTATTCGTACACTAATTGCATTTAGGTAGTACGAAGCTCTTGTTATGAGATTACGTAGTCGTCATGTACATATGTTCATGTTGATTAATTTACTCGCATAACCATTCATGTACATAATTAAAAGTGATAATTAGTAAATTTTTTTAAACTTGAGCTTATGTTTTGGTAAAGTAATTATTCTTTAACAAAATAATATATGCACAGGTTTTTTATTATAATTTACCCAGAGAACCCATAATAAAATCCAGGTTATAAAAATAAAAAATGGGTATTTCCGCAAAAATCTCGATTTTGAAAATTGTCGCGATTACTATACTTTAATTTACTTTGTAAATGAAAGTAAAATTATATTTTCAAAGCTATAAAAGCTTCTTTTGCTTTGATTAGTTTAATTTGGAATAACTGATCATTCTCGATGGTGAAAAACTAAAGTTTTGTAAGAATTTTTTTTTTACAATTAGCAAAATGTATATTACATTAATTGCATTTTGGTTTATATTGTTGTTGTATAACACTTCTTATTTCCATCTGATTTATTTAATTTTACTTTTGTCCAAATGATTTGATAAATTGACAGTTTTTTCAAAATATGTCAAAAAATTCTTGGTAAATTTATAATTTATTTTTGTTGCATTAAAATAAATTTTTTTAGCTACAAAATGAGGTACTCGGGGTTCAATGTGCTTGAGAATTACGGGAGTTATGGGCATTATATATTGGTCTTTGCCTCAATAAAAAATCGAAAAAAAAATAATTTTTTACCCTTTGTTTATTTTGGGGTTTGAAAAATGGTGAAAATCAAAAATCGCTTAAAATAACGTTTTCCCCACAAGATGGGGTGCAGATTACAAAAATTAAATTTTATTTTTGTGTTTACGATTTTCCAAATTCAAATTTAAAGAAGGTAGCAGCTATACGTGCAATTTTCTCAATTTTTCGTCGCGATCTCAAAATGTAACAAAGATATTTAAAATCCGGCTAAAACACGTTAAAGCTGACATATTTTAGTGAAAAATCGTTGTTTGTTCAATTGTTTTGGTTGAAAAATAAAGGAGATATGACGATATGAGTTTTGAAAAAATGCAAATTGTGCTTTTTGGAAAGGGTACAAAAATGTTGATTTTTTAATAATCAACTGTAAACACCCTATTTGGGGTCGCTTATTAAGAAAACCCAACACATACTCGCGATAAGATCAGACAAGAAAAGGATAAGTACTACAAACAAAAATGTGAGGAAATTGAGGAGCTGCAAGCAAAATTTGACAACTTCAACATACACAAAAAAGTCAAAGAACTCGCAGGTACAAACAAACACAAACAACTCAATA
>JARJDX010091067.1:0-16565 GCA_030264735.1 Gymnusa sp. GC000175
ATATTTTTGTCGATTTAGGTGACACCTGGTTTAATTGTGGTTGCAACTCCAAGAGAATTACAAGAAATGGATATATCGTTGTTATTAGAATTGCCCGCTTGGTTAGAAGATGAATGTGAATTAGACATATTGAATTTAAATAAGGATCATATTGATAATAATGTACCCCCATTCCTTGTCATTCAAAGCAGTGGAGATAAGGCCAAAGACACGCAACCTTCTAGTCCGCAACCTGGAGGCCTGGCTGGACAAAGTGGCCGTGGAGCTAGTGTAGTAAGTGATTACAATATAAAATGATTGCTAAAATAACTTACTAATTAAATAAGTCAATTGCAGTTAAAAAGGGGGAATATATAATTGATTAAGTTTGTTTAAAATGAGAGAAATAGTGCAAATGTTAAATTTCATTTCCGCATTTCACAATTTACTACTCAAAATGCACTATTTCTTTTATAATTTTTTGTGCATTTCTTCTGACTATGTGGGCGTGTGTGTAGATAAAAGGCGTGAGCTTCCCAGGCTGTCATGATGCAGGATTTGTCCACCTCGTGCTGCTACGGTCGGCTCACATGCTTCGACCGGTCTGTCTCTACTAACACTGCTATTGCTTAACATTTTACTTCCGTTAAATTTATTTTATACATAGAAAATAATGTTCCATTAGCATGCATTTTTCATGTCGCTTCAATAACTTTCATTTGCATTTCTTTAAGTAGTATTACATGTTAATATTTTTTGGCTTATGGGTTTTTATCTTAGGATTTAATATTATAAAGAGATATATCGCGTATTATTAATTAAATGCGATTTTAATTTGTAGTAAATATTAGTTAAATACATAATACATATATTGTTTACAAAAGTTTGGTTAAAAAGGTGTCTAAATTGTATTGCGTATTTTCATGTAATAACTTCCTCAAATATTTGCATGATTTTTTTAAAAGAAGTTTTTACTTTTTAAATGAATATTTATTTGGTAGGTACTGAAACATAAAATAGACGGAATTCGCAGAATTACTTCACATCCGCTTTTACCGTTATGTAAGTATTATCAGTATTTAACACGTTACACGTTGTTTACGCGACTGGAATGTGTTCCTTGTTGATGAATGCAGTCCATTTCGCTGGGTACTGTATGTTGGGCCATATTTGTGTACGTTACATATCCCAAGGAATATGTAAAACATTTAAAATTTACATATTATTATTATTTTTAGTTTATTAGCTTATTAACTGACTATAATCTATAAACTAAAACGGTAGAGTTTGTTTAGTAGAGAACAGCGGCGTAGCTAGGGTCATCTGCGCCCGGGGACATGATACAAAGTCTGTGCCCCTTCTCGGACTGACGGAGTCCAGGGGCTCACCGAGTCCTGAAGAAAATTTAGAAATTTTACGGTTTATATGGGTCATTTTCGAAGTATCTGGTATTTTATTGAAATAGAATGTGGAGCTCCAAAATTCAATCTTGCAAACGTATTTGGGATACATTAGTTTACATTAAAATAAAATTAAATAATTAGTTTTAATACTCATTTTGGCGCCCCCTAACGTGGCGCCCGGGGACATATGTCCCCCCCTGCCCCCCCTAGCTACGCCACTGATAAAACTGAGGACAAAACTCAGCTTGCGCATCAAACACTTCTTATTTACAACATACCACATTCATATTATAAAACATAAAAGTTTAAATAATAAAGTTTAGTATATTTACCAAATTTCATTGGACATTAAGGGGGGGCTATGGCCTCCATGGACCCCCTGGATACGCCAGTGTGTTGTGTATGTCATTGCGATTTTTTCATCTAGTGACCTAAGGGTTGTGTAGTTCATCGTGTTATCATTTTCCATATACCTATATTGGTCTGGGGTTTTCCTTCGTTCTATTTTAGCGTTAATTACTAGAGTAACTCTTATTAGCTTATTAGTGATCGCTGCCGGTGAGGAAGTTATTTACCACCGAGGCGTTTGTGATTGTGTTCTTATTATTAGATATTACTTAGTCTATTTCATTATTAGTTGTGACGTCTGCACTTAACCATGTCCATCTTCGTTGATTTTCTTTTTGAAAAAGCTGTTCATGCATAACAGGTCTTACAAGTAATTTATGAGCATTTCATAGCGTATTTGGTTCGTTTTCGTATTTTTGCTTTAGGCCTCATTTTGACATTGCATGCAAGTCATCTGCTAAATATTGGGATTTCTCTGATTTATCAAGCTCGTGCAATATCTGCGTAGAATAGTTCTACTTCTGATGCAAAAGATACTTATGGAAGCACCCCACACAAATAAAAACTTTTAATTGCTCTACACTGCCGTAACTTTCCAACTCGCCTTGAAAGTGTGGGGTTTCTTGGCCAAAAAACTTCTATGGTCTGGGTCCGGAGTAGATGAGAAGTTATAAATATATTTTAAGAAAAATCCAATTCGCCTTGCGAGGATTCAAACCCAGATCTCCGTATATCTAGTACGATGCGTTACCAATTACACTACAGACGACTGTAAACGGAGATCTGGGTTCAAATTCTGGCAAGGCGAATTGCGTTTTTCTAAAAATATATTTACCATTTTCGCAGGATTACTTACTGCATGAAAAATTTCAATCATGAGAAATTATGTAACTCTGGTGGTCACGTTAAAGTTTACGTTTTGTAATGTAAGTTGCTAGCATTACAGGTAGAAAAGAGACTATACGACTGGAGACTGTGGTGCTGAAAGTTACAACGACGAAAAAGTTTATAAGCAAGCTTTTACGAGAATTTCCTGTTCCTATTTTATAATTACCGATTTTGGACCTTTCTGCCAATTTTAGTATTAAAATTGTTAATGTGATGGCTTGTCGTTTGGAGTTAAGGAAATATCATCATATGATGATAGCCGTCTTCGGCTACGGCTACGGTCACTGTTTTCTGTAAACTGTGTGATCTAGTTTCCAATAAGTCAACTGCATCAAACTTACTCCCACGTCTTTAGAGTGCTTCCGGTAAGGGTAAGTGAAACGTTGGCAACAACAAATAAATATGAAAATTAGCAATAATTATATATAAACGTTTATTTTGTACATAAATGTATAATTTGATATTGCTGGGCGCCTTCATCAAAACGTTACATAAAATAATAATAATTTGTGTGCTTTGTAGATATTAATATTAATGAATGGTTTCTATTTTTATATAATTTTTAAAATCTTCTTGAAATCTCTGTAATTTGTATGATATCTTGTAATCTAAATCTTCGTAATATTCGAGCAATTTTTTTTAAACTTTATAATCTCTCATCTGGTGTACAGCAATTTTGTCTAATATTTTCTATTGAGAGTTGTGCCTTTTGATAGTAATCTGAGAATCTATGTAATAATAACGAAATAAATTTGGGTATAATAATATTTAATTAAATAAATACGGTAGACATTTGTAGTAAAATATATGTTAGGAAATTTGAGAAATATGAAAATTTTTGATTTAAATTTGATTGAAGTGGTAGCCTAAAGGTAAAAGTTTGCCTTTTGTGTTGTATTTTCGAACATAATAAAAGATATTATTATATGTAACGGAATATCCATTTTTACAGTTTCTCTACGGAAGTTCTTGGTAAATGTTTCCTTTAATATAAGTTGTGAGAAGTGGGATTTGTGTTGTTTATGTAAAAGAAAATATATAGATCCCCAGAAATCTTTATAAGTTTACAACAAAATATTGACAAAAAGTCTAAATTTAAATTGAATTTAATAATTCAGAAGCTAGCATAGAAACGTTTTTTCAATGGTAGTAGACAGTTCCTGTGGGAAATTTTGTGATATCCCTTCGGGCCAATCCGCCCCTGGCCGATTTCACAACATACACATATAGCACAAAAAAAATAACTGCGAAAGGAATACATCTCGATTTAATCGCCAAAAGTGGCAAAAATATAGTCTGCTAGACTATGACCAAGACGGTGAAAAATTATAATAAAAATTGAAAGTAAAATTTTTCTCTTATCCGGCCTACTAAGATCAACGACATCTAAAAGCAAGGATGGCAGCCTCTGACGTGCATCACCATCATATATCTTATTCCTTTTAGGGTTTATCTGGCTACAACTTAAGACTGATGTGAAATATGCTCTTATTCAATATTTCTCTCGTGTAATAGATACCCACCTCTAAAAAAAATGTTACCAAAAAAACAGACAAGAACGAATGGGAATGTTACGAATTGACTTTAAGATTAATGTTTTTTTCTTTTTATAATCAAGAATTAATATCTTTTTGCGCAAATTAAATTCCTAATTATATAAATTAATTGCAAATCCTCATGATGTAATATGTGAGAGAGAAATTTTGTTTTATTCGGAGGGTTGCTGCGAGATAGATCAAGATAAGTTAGTGTCAGTCTTACGCACAATTCTTTATTTATGCCATTAACGCCGTACCATTCATCGTGTTCGCGACAGATACAAAGGTTAATAAAAGAAGAGCTGGCGACCGTAAACGAATAAAACGTCAGATAGAAGAAAACACGTTGGAAGACGCCGGCTATTATGTGACATATTGCATTTAGACGTCGGCGTCGGGTGTCGGCATCACCGTCAGCATTGGCGAGTTCTGTATATTAGACAGCATTTGCCCCGAGCTTATAAGGATATACGGTTAATAAGAAACGGTTAACGATTACACTGCGTCATCTTGCACGATGAACTCGCGACCAAACTCTTGTGGTTTATTTCATGTTTAGAGTTTACAATAAACTTGAGTGAAGATGAGAAACGAGCGCATTTTTCCTCCTTGTCAACTAAGCGCCAACTCTCCATATAAATGTAAAACATTTTGTCCAACACAATTTCAACCCCCAACCTAAATTAAATCCAACAAAATTAAACACCTTTAAAATCCTAATCAATTCCCAAAAATTCGCGCAAACGAATCGTGAAATAATTTAATATGTAATCCACACATGATAAGGGTTAAAGATTGTTAACCCTTATAAAGTGGGTCAAACAGAAATCTAATATTCATCTAAGAGACATCATAGTTATTTATTTATTCATTTGAAATAAGTATTGCTTGGTGCGGCCGGCGTACTAGGGGATGAATCTGTCACTGTCAAGAAATACGTGCAGCACCACCGCTGGTGATTCGCATCGCATCCCTCAGGCCATCTCATTTCGAATTTTCCCTGTATGTAAGTCCATTTTCCTCTTACCGTACGTATAACACCGCAACCCAATAACTAGTATTATCCTTTCTACTAATTAATTGTAAACCCAAAATCCTACGAAAATTAACTGCTCGTTCATTCAATCCCATAGTTAATACATAGAATTTAAATTGCATATACAAAACATTTATTTCAACTTATTTAAACTATTGTTTAGCGTTAATCATTTTAATTACACCAATTGAAATAGTACAATTATTTTTTAAATATATAAATTTTTATTCAATTAGTCAATAACAAATAATTATAACGTTTCATTAACGCTGAATATGAAATTTATTTATACATCACAATTTATTAAATTAAAAATATTTTTTCAAAATTTCATCTAAATATGTTAAGTAAAATTATTATTTTTTTTTATATAAAAATATTATTCATATTCCTCCTCAAAAGTTGAAGCAGCTGCCAAAGTAAAAATGATATATATTTTTTCACCCATGCCACCACACACTCTTAGGGAAAACAACAACAGGAAAAACTGACACAACTCAAAGAAAAACTGGTCGAAAATCTGACCGTTCAGTTTATTCTTCTGATCAAGAGTCAGAAAAACTGATAAATAAACTGAACGTGTATGGGGCACAGATTTAGAGGAAGATAAAAATTTGACTAAAAACTCGACTGAGAAGAAATTAAATTAAGTGGATGACGAAGGAAATACTAGAGCTAATGAATGAAAGAAGAAAACACAATATAACAGATCCATAATCTTACAAAACTATCAACAGAGCAATACGCAAAAAAATAAGAGAAGCCAAAGCGATGTCTAAGCGTAAAATGTACAGAAACAACATAGCTACAGCAAAATACGACACATTCAACCTGAACAAAAAGGTCAAAAAACTAGGTGAAAAAAGCAGAAAGCAACAAATAGCGATTCTGAGAAATGCATACAATAGAATAATAATTGAGATAGAAGACAAGCTTAAATGGTGGACAAAATACGTAGAGGCACTTGTAATGACAATCGACCACCTCCACCATCGCTATCAGACGTAAACGAATTGGGACCTGAAATAACTAAAGAAGAGGTCATCCATGCAGTAAAGATCCAGAAAAACAGAAAAGCCGCTGGGCCAGCGTTGCCGAGACAGAAACTATGATCTGCATGCCGCAAGGCATTTGACTGCGTGCAACACGAGAAAATGATCAACATATTGAAGTCCACGGGCGTGGACAGAAGGGACATTCAGATCATCACAGAATTATTTTGGAACCAAATGGCCGAAATAAGAATAGACCATGCACATACAACTATCGAAACAATACAGATTAAGAAGGGCGTCCGACAGGGATGTGTGCTATCGCCACTTTTGTTCAACATTCATTCAGACAAAATTTTCAACAAGGCATTTGTCAAATCAGAAGGGGGGAAAACACCGACAAACATAGCCACAACAATAAACGGCAACACTGTGGAACGAGTAGTTAATTTTAAGTACCTCGGCACCATTACAAACCAGAACTGTGATATGACCAAGAAAATCAAATCGAGAATCAAGCAGGCGAGAAGCACATTCACGACTATGAGAAATTTCTTCATCAGTTCTGACCTAAGTCTTAAAACTAGAACTCGCATGCTGCGCTGCTACGTGTTCCCAATTCTCCTATACGGCTGCGAAAGTTGGACCCTCAACCCAGCAATGGAAAAGAGAATCGAAGCGTTTGAGATGTACATAGGCATATGTTAAAGATCCCCTGGGTACAAAAGGTAACGAACGCCAAAGTACTAACCTGTATGAACAAACAATGCAAGCTCACATTTACTATAATGAAACGAATAGCGGAATATCTTGGCCACATATTGAGGGGGAGAAGATACGAACTGCTTCGAGTTAAAATGGAAGAAAAAATTTGGGGTAAAAGATCAGTCGGCAGAAGACAGAACTTGTGGCTTAAAGACCTACGTCGATAGTTTGGTTGCGCATCAACCGAAATCTTTCGTGCGACAGTATCAAAAAAAAGGCTTGCTATTTGGATCGCCAACCTTCGAAAGGTAAGGGCGTAAGAAAAAGAAGAAGAAGCCTATGTACCAGAAAGCTTTCTAGAAATTATTAGTAATTTCTAGTCTACAGAGCACTTTCATCTCCTAAGAAATCATTATCTTGAGAATCTGCTCCTTACAATAATTACAAAACCAGGGACGTTAACCGAATCAGTAACAAAATTACGCTCATATATCGAGTTAGCAAAAAAGTTACTTAAATAAAATTCACGTGAACAATTTGTTTGACCTATTTGCTATATAAAGAAAGCTGCATGGACAAAATCGGACGGCTTCTACATAAACACAATGTGAAACATTTGATTTATTAACATTTTCAAATGTGAAAACGAAATGTGATCGAAATTTTCAAAATTTGTTTTACGTTTTTAATAAAATTGTGATAAACTCATTTCTTAGATATAATTAATTATATCACACATTCCAAATTCTTCAAATTTTAGTTATATTGGTAAACTTACCAATTTTAAAAATTTGCTTTTAAAGTTCGCCTTATGTTTTTAATAATATCCTTATAAATTTATCCCGTAGAAATATCGAATTACTGTGACTTAACAATTCATTAATTTTTTTTAAAATAATAGTAAGCTATTAAGTAAAAAATTTATGTGTATTTATAAAATTTGAGAAAAATTGGTGCACTGAAATTTTTTAAATTGACTCCCAAAGTTCATTTTCAAAAAATTTAAATTTATAAATTTGACATAGTGTTTAAAAATTTTGGCCTCCATATTTACAAAAAATCAAGGGTCAGAACTTTTTACGTCGATTAGACCAGTGTAACAATGGTTGCAACAGAAACTTTACTAGTAAGAATATTATTTATTAAATTTATAAATTGTCGCTAAATAATAATAATAATATTTTATTTAAATAATTAATAAAACTTCCGTTTTGAAATCTTTATATAGAAACGTGTAGTTGTAGTATATCTTAGTAGGAAATTCCCAAACGTGCTTGCAACAAGTTATTGAAGTAGTCGAAGCACATAGCTACCTCGTTTTCAATTAAAGATTTTCATGTTAAAATGAAATTTAAATTATTTATGTTAACAAAGGTAAATTTCATTTTCGTAATTAGTGTAATTAAATTATTCGTGGTAATTTTGTTTAAAATGTATAAAACGCATAATAAAAAGGAAAGGAATGATGTTTATGGAAGAAAAGGGCAAGTTATGAAGTTTAAGTATAATTTTCCTCCAATTAGACAAGAGGCTTATCCAATTAGGTGAACGTATTTAAACAACATTAAATGCATTTAGATGCCCTATCTCCATAATGCGCTGAATTCGTACTTCTAGAGTTGCTTAATAATGCATTATGTTATTGTTTACAGCAGCTTCTGTAATATTACATGGAATTCCCGAGCCGTAATCGGAACTTTAACTTAGCTTTATCAAGCGTTACTAATTTATTTATATTAGAAAACTTTGTTAGATTTAAGCCTTTTAGGAAATGTTGACAAACATATACATAAACAAGTTTTAAGCAATAAAATTCAAAGATGCTAACAAGTTAAACCTCTAATTCAGTTGGAATTAGCTGTCCTCACTTGGGATAATATCAAAGTAAGCGAATAAACGCGCGCATTGACATACTTGCCTTTTCAACCATATCAAATCGACAAATTAATATTAATCGAATTAAAGTCATTATGAAAGCATCTTCTGTGATTTGATTAAAACAATTATACGCGTATATAAATTTAAATGGAAATTTGGTGATAATATGAGCCATTTTTGGAAGAGTACATTTATTCACCAAACCACCAAGGGTTGCTTCACTTTTCCATCAAGCGTGTCATGGACATCCGGTGCAAGGAAGGGTCAATCGGCCTCTGGAGGGATCCACAGCCGGAATCTTATTTTAGGGAAATATTATGCACCCGATCGCTACTTTAATACATATTAACTTTTTGGGTATTCTCTATCAATCCTGTCCACTTGTCGACTTCCTACTCTCATTAAAATTTTGCAGCAGTATCAAAATCATATCACAAAAAGCACGAATTAAATTGATTTATAGTAACCTTTCTGTGTTTTACTATTTGATGCTTTTGAAAATTAGTTACATTACAGATGAAACGTGCACTGCATTTTAAAACGATTTCCCATCAAGCTTTTGCTCTTTTTATTTATACCAACTTTTTGTCTCTTCCTTTTTTCATTAATAAATTGGTTGGAAACAAATGGTAGCATTTTTTTATTTCCAATCATTATTACTGAAGCTTTAATCAATTGCCTTTTACCATTTGAACGTATATTCTAAAACGTTGTCCTCCCAAAGCTTTCTCTTAATTTATGAACTGTTTTTTGTTGTTGTTGCTTCATCAATTAATTACTTCAAAGAAAAACAAAAAGTTTTCTTTTTTAGCATTTAATAAATATTGCTGTAGGTATTAAAAATTGTTTTTAATATAAATTTTTAGAGTATAAATAATAATTAGAGATTTTAATTTTTTTTGAAAGGTAATTTAAAAGAAGTAAATTATATTCATTTATATAAATTTTAATTACTGGTGATGTTAATAATAAAAGTGAAAAAAAATGGTTATTACGCTGTTTAAAGCTTACGCGAAAGTAGTAAATATTTATGAATTATTACTGAAAAGTTTTGAGGGTTGTCCTAATAACTTTTAATAATATAGTGTCCTGGCCAAGCGCCGTACTTCAACCGAAAAGGGCAATTTCAAGACCTCTAAGCAGAATCTATTAGCTGAGTAGACATATTGAACTATCTATTATCTTAAACTACTACAGGCATTCTAATGACTGAAGTCGTGACGGTTAAATTACTTCACAAAGAAATGCCCCTTACTAATGCTCCTAATGCGCATGAATTAACCATGTGTAAGGAAATTAATCCAAAGGGAACACGTGGTTGAAGCAATCTTAAGGCTACTTACTCACGTGGGGTAGTAGTAGCAAAGCAATAAACTACGCTATAAATATAAAAGCGACAAATCCTTGTTAAGAAAATAAACAGTTAAGCTTGATTATCTCGCGTGTAAAAGGATATTTTGTATCATTACTTTAAATAAATAGAGTGAGCATGTACATTAGAAGCGTTGGGATAGGTTAAAAGCGTGCTATCTATGTTTCCAACAGGATGGTTCCCCATTCATTCAACTTGATGAGATCAGGGCTTCGTTATGATTATGAAGAAGAGCGTATCCCAAAACCCAGATTGTTGTCCTCACACCTGAATAAGTTTACTTCAAATTTAAATTAACGACCTCCATATTATATTAATATCTTCATAGAAAATCAACAAAGTGAGCTTGACATGTGAGCACTAACACACACATTTTAACAGAACAACAGTTTTTGATACAGCTACGAGAATTACTCGTTATTAACAGACTACTGGCATATATTACAGTAATCAGTCAAACAGATGTCTACTTTTTAAAAGGACAGCTTTTTAAGACCTGCGAGCTTTAAAGCTTTTTCCCATACTATGCACTACTTTTATATAATTTTTTTTAAATTTTTCGTTCAATGTAAAACAAAATTTTAAAAGAATTTTTGTATAAAATGCCACCATATTAGGGATAGGCCTTGTTTCTCTTCCACATAAAAATTAGTCGCATAGCGTAGACCGGAATAAATTTTGATCTTGTGAAAGGTTGTTCTTATTAATTATTTTTTCAAAATTTTGGAATTGTCTCGGCGATGTGTAATACCTAAAATTGCATAAAAAATTTAAATTGTAATAAAATTAAAAATGCTCATTGAATATTAGCAATAATATTCCAAAAAAAAAAAATTTAAATTAGAATCAACATTTTTAAATTTTCTAAAAATTCAACGATTGAATCCTTAGTTATTCTTATCCTCATTTTATAATTTTTATATTAATTATTTAATAACTTTTATGAATTTAATCTACATGTAAGAGACTACGCGCGTGTTGCCCGGCGCATCCACCAAAATGTACATATTTAGAAAATGACAATAATTATAATTTGATTAACGAGATGATTTTAAAAATTGCTTACCACTATAGGGTGTATTATTAAGGTTACGTAGTATATTCGATGACTATCAACAGGTTACTGATTATAATATTTTCATGGTACTACCAATAAATTTAAAAATAATTTCTGCAAAAGTTTTTAATCAATATAAGAGGTTTTAAATGTCTTTTAATGTTGTATTTTCTCCTGAAATGCATCTTGTTGTACTTAAAATAATTAAATTTGGTTTCGATTATTAAAATGGGTGTTTTTACAAAAAAACATATGTTAATTTGTATGAAATTGCTTGGTAGAGTATAAGTGGCTCTCAGGCTGTGTTTTAAATGTAATTAAGTACATAAATGTGTAGAAATGTGCTGTGTGTTTGCTGATGTTAAGTAGCAAGTCCAATCCTGGTAAGTTTGTGGGTTGATATAACTCAAAAGCGCGAGAATGGCGCGGGTAAATACGCACACATCTGGCTCTCAAAAGCAACAACTTTACACTCGGAAATGTTACCACTCATTAATTCAAGCTTGTTTCCGTCCCAGTACGTTACTCTCCATTTTCAGTGCAGCCTGCCACATACAAGTCCTGCAAGCAGTGATTTACTAAACGCTCTAAAGATATTATAACGTAACAAATGTATTTATTTATATTTGTTTAGGGATAAATGAGTTATTTAAATTTCCGCAAATTGTATTTACTACATGGCTTGGTTTGGCCCGATTTTAGCATTAGCAAGTGGAGCAGGACTGCGGTTAAGCCATCAGCGTGTTAGTCACGTTTTGGATTACGACCACCATGGTAAAGCTCTCAAAGTGCGGGCCCAAGAGAATGCTATCATTTCACACAGTATGCACAACGCAAAATTTTTAACGAGCTCTACAAACTTGTGATAATTGATTATTTTAATATGCGCAAAGTTTTACATCAAAGGTAAAAATCAGACAGGACTTTACTACTTCCAACTTCTAATTAAACGTCGAAAAACGCTCCACATAGGACCTGATGATATATAGTTGGAGAGTTTGCAGTTTAACGCGTTATTTGCTTTAAGGATGAAAACATCTCACGGGTTGCACTCCTTTGTAATGAACTACGTGTTAAGTAAGTGATACTTATGCATTGGGGTGCGTCACTACCGTCTGTTCATTCAGGGGCGTAACAATATTTTTTTAAATCACATAATATTTTACACCACCTATTTTATATTTTCAACATGTATATTGTACACAAATATAATTACAAAAAAATTATTTAACTCTAAATATTTCTTGTACAGCCTTTTTAGTCCTTTTCCTTTCTTAATCTTAGAAAACAACGAAACTATTGATAGTCAGCTATTCTCTTCATACACTGAAAGTTATGACTATTATTTAAAATTCTCTAATTACTTACTATGTTTTTTTCTACTTTATCATTTTATTTCTCTTCTTAAAGGTGCGTTTCCTATGAAGCATCTGCGGCTGGCGTCTTACGCGGAACTGCTGCGTCCAGCGTCTGACGCTATTCGACCCGTTTCTTCTGAAGCGTCAGACAGTGTTAGTAATCACATTTTAAAAAAAGGGAACAGACGCCAGCCACAGGCGCTTCAAAAGAAATTTACCTTAATCCTCTTATATTCCAACAATTGTTGTAATTTTTGTAATCAAGATGTCCAGTTATCCATCCATCTCTTGGGTGAGGCTTAGTTATCTTCTCATTTTTCGACTATCACCTTATCCCATTTGTTCTCTTAATAATATTTAACACAATCTTTTCGTTCATGTTCTTTTTTCACGTGTTCTTAATCTTCTCCAGCGCGATTTCACAATTTCTTTTGATATCATCGCTATAAACTCCATTTAATATTTTTTTTATCATTATTTTGCACCAATATTTAAAAATTATTATTTATTTAAATAAATAAAGAATTAAAAACTTTTTAAGAATTAAAAGAATTTGTTTTGGATGTAAGTAATTTATTTATTTGATCTAAAATTAAATTTTGGTTCAGATTTTGGTACGCTTAAAATACATTAGTAGATGGGCTTTGTGTTTGGGCTGTCAGAATGTAAGACGGAACAAGAGTGAGGTGAAACGATCGCGATCGCAACATATCAGGATGTTAGTAATAAAATAAAGTGGTTGGGGTTTTGTGATTTAGCAGTGACGCCACTGTGTAGGGTAGAAAAGACGGCGACTTATACGAGTTCACCTTCCGTAATCACGGTAATTGCTCGACAGATTTGAGCGTCTTGTCACAGCATCCAGTTTATATCTGCATTTAGATTTTCTCCATGTGTTTGAAGACAGAGAGAGACATGGGTTGGCTTTTTAAAAGACTGCTTTGTTTACAAGGGGAAAAATAATGATTTGAAAAAAAAGTGCACAAGTTAAGTGTGCCAAAAGTATCGGAGAATCATTTAAACGACAACATCAATAAAATTTAAGCGTTTGCAATATTTCTAAATACAGATTCTAGTCGGATCGATGGGTAATAAAGGTGTTCAAAAGGATGCTATACGTCGCTATTACCTATCCTGCTCTTGTAGCACATTTCCCTGTAAGCGAGGTGATGAGATGAAAGATCGGCCGTGCTATCACTGACTTCCAACTGCCACTACATTTTTAAAGAATCAGCTACATCTCCGTCTGGGTTACCTGTGCCGTTTCAAATGCTTTCAAGAAAATTGGCCGCTTTCAAAATATAAAAATGCTATCTTCTCGTGGATGAACGGACCTGCCTTATACCACATATTTTGCGACAAGTTACACATTTTATAATGCATATCTTATCCAACAATTTATCAATACTTGTCATTTTAAAGTTCGCTACATTACGTTTAGAAAATTCCACTCAACAAGTGATCCGATAAATCCACTTCTTTAGACACATACTATACCCGACTTTTCCATAAGCTTCAAGCAATAATAGAGATCAAGACATTTTCAATTATCCTTTCTAGCCATAATCAAGCATTTAAAAATAACAATGACGCACTTCTATAAAAGTTACCAAAGCCATTGTTCATTATCAACGATAAGAAACAAAAAAGTTTTAAAAGATCGCTTCATTATTATTAAAAGATAATTAAAATTCCATCATTTTTTTCCAAAAAAAAAGCGGAACATTAATAATATTTTCATTAATAAAGATCCAAGACACGTTGCTGGTAAGGAATATAAACATGATTGTAGATCATAATTGAATATTAATAAGCTATAGTTACTTTATATATTCACATTAGTTAGATAATAGCGCGTATCATTAATCATATATTTCTTGTCGTTCTGCGTTCTGCTCAACAACAGCCACTAATCTTGAAACAGCTACAGCTGCTTAGTGACTATTTAATCCAAGGATTAAACAATCCCAAAGCATTACTTAGATTAATAAAAACATGTAGCAATTCACAACTGCCGAATGTTCGCGAAACAAATC
Source organism: Gymnusa sp. GC000175 (assembly GCA_030264735.1). Classification (NCBI taxonomy): domain Eukaryota; kingdom Metazoa; phylum Arthropoda; class Insecta; order Coleoptera; family Staphylinidae; genus Gymnusa; species Gymnusa sp. GC000175. Next base: position 14,591 of record JARJDX010091067.1, read on the forward strand.
ATCAATAATTCATTACCCGATTATGTTTTGTTCTGCATTACCGATTATATTATATAATTGGATTTTCAATATTTTATATGGACGGGTTTGCTTGTTGTGGTGGTTTGTGACAGTAAAATGTGAGCAAATGGAAAAAAGGAGCGAAACAAGTTAGAATTCTGTTGCAGGCCTATTTCAGCCATTAAAACGATATATATTGTTTATTTTTATCCATGTATCTTCATATCAAAACTGTCTTGGTTTCCGTCAGTTACAGTAACAAATGCGAAACCACTTTCACCTTTTCTTGGACAATAAAAATGAAACATTGTCGACGATAGGGTTGTATATTTTCTTTCCGGCCTCTGCCTGTAATATATTATTTCATCCATTTCCAAACCTAACGTATCTCTGTATAATCATCTTTTTGTAACCCATAATTTTACATATATAAGATTTCAAATAAAAATATAACAACATACAAAACAAAAGATAACAACACATCATAAAGCAAAACAACTTTTTACTTGTTTTTTAAATTTATTTCTAAAATTATTTATTTTGATTTGCTGTAATTGCATAAAAATTTTATTTTCAGAAATTTAATTATCATGTTCAATTAGTAATTGTGAACTATCGACTACCAGGTTTTTCAGCCATGTTAACTCTGTATGTGTATGTGTGAGTGTCACATTTCCCCATAACAAATAGCAACCAAATGCCCGGGGTTCGAACCCAGGATCATTTTTACCACTAATGCATCCACATTATAAACATTTCTGTAAATTATTCATTTAAAAATTGTTAATTTTCATTATGTTAAAAATAATTTTTAGTTGTTTTTTTCTAATGCAACCCAGTTCCAAGGTATCGAACCCAGGACTTTTAAATCAAAATTTATGTTTTATCAATAAGTCACTGGTCTGTTTAAGGAAGGTATTAAATATATTCATTTGTTTATTTTAAATATTATAAAATTGTGCCCTTCATTTTCATTATGTTAAAAATATTTTTTTATTTGTCTCAAAAAAAAACAAAGTCTTAAAATAATAAACAATTTTCCACATACTACAAAAATATTCTGATTTGGAATTTTTTAACTTCGCCTGTATGTTTATAGAGTGGATCGAGTAGCTCTATAGCCATGTTGCCGGTCTCAAGCCTGGATAAGGGTTGATGCGCCAGATCAGCAATCTACTCATTGTAAAAAAAAACAACGCTTACAGAATCACGCATAGTTGGATTAGACGATGACAACACGGCAAATGCAAAGGAACAAGAGATTAAACAAAGACACAATAGTGAGACTAATAAAAGAAATTGCAGATAAGAAGATATATGCAATATATCTGAAAAAGAGAAAAATGGAAAATGGATCCAAAAAATTAATAATAAAAAGCGAAACAAAGCGACGGCGCTAAAATGGCGTAAAAAGCAATGTGGATTCATGGTGGGAAAGTCCCTTCATATAGTTAAGATTTTGATGCAGAAGTACTTTGTCGTCAGCTTAGGATGCTACTCCTGGCGCATAGCCTCTTCTCTGCCTGCAATGCTAGCAACTTACATTACAGGTGGACCTACAATTTAGCGTGGATTATTTCTAAGCATTCTAAGCATTCTACGCCAGCAGTACATCTCGAACGCGTTTATTCTGTTCTGATCGCTCTTTTGGACCGTCCATGTTTCGGCACCGTAAAGGAAAATAGGTCAAATTAAGGTAAAATTTATTTTGGTATTCCTATGAATATTTCTGTCAGACCAAATTTTTACTAGCCGTCTTCGCAATTTGAATCCGTCTTCGAATTTCTCTCTCACAGCCACCGTTGTTAGTGATCAAAGAGCCCAGGAAGTTAAATTGGGATACCACTTCGAAACCTCTGATATGCTGCACATCTGTCTGGTTGTTGTTCGCTCTGTCAATTATAATGATCTTCGTTTTTTTATGGTTGACTGTCAGACCATATTCGTCACTAATTTCCATCAGTCTAGACATTAG